>BLKR01014886.1:0-171793 GCA_011170035.1 Teleogryllus occipitalis
CTATCTCACTGCTGGCTCAAAAGAGTAAATGCGCGAGACCAAAGAGTAAATGCGTAAGACCGTACACACGTGTGTGTGCGCGCGCGCGTGCGTGCGCGCGCGCGTGTGTGTGTGTGTGTGTGTGTGCGTGTGTGCGTGTGCGTGTGCTCTGTAACATCGATGCTAGGTCCCGGTATTCCACTTAAATACAATAAACTTCAAGATCACGAGTTGAAGGGAGAGGGGATATTGTTATCCAATTGAGAGCTCCAATAATAAAAATTCTAAGTCATAACGAAGCGCCTTGGTCTACAGTGTCTGCATCTCCATCCAACCCTTTGATTTTGAAGTGCCACTACGTTTAAATCGGAATAGACAATGGATGTATATAATCTGTGATACAGGACATGCACAAAGCCAATTAACTTTTCAATCCAACTCCCTGCAAGACGACTACCATGGGCAAATGAAACAACTTATCTTTTCGAAGCGTTGCCCCAGGCAGTAACACCAAGAACATCTTTCCCTTTCTGCCAGCATTTCCCCGTTGTCAGATTGCATCGGGGCGATTGCTATCCAGGTCTCGTCAATGTAAAATATTTCCCGTTCGTCTTCCCTGAAGTGCTTCATTTTCACAAGAAAGCGAGACATCCAATGAACAATGTCTCCACTTTCTAACAATAGAGTGCGCTTGTTTTGCACTCTCTTCCAAACAAACCCCATGCCCTTTAAAACGTTTCTAAGCGTAGTCGACCCCCACTGCCAATTAATCTTAGAACGTAAAGCGGGCAACAGTTTGCTTATTGTGGGCACTACCTTTTCAACTATATAAAAGTTACTAATGCAGTCGCGAATGACACGCTTGTCGAGTTCGCCAATCCCCGCTTTCCCACTTGATCTTACCCTGAAGAAAGAGAAATTGAAATTTCGTTTAATAAATAGTAATTTCCTCATATAATTCTACAGTTCACGTTTCATTAAACAAGTATGCTTTAAAAATAATAACTATTTACCTCTTTTTCCCAGGAGTTTCTGGGCACTTATTTTGATTTGTGTCTTTGAATTTTTTAATTCTCTGAATCGTCGACACACTAGCTCCAGTGTATAATGAAACGTTCTTCTGAGACTGAAGTATAGGGGCAAGAAGCTGTTTTTTGGCTTTCTCTGTTTCGCAAATTCAGCTACTTGTTAAATTATTTTTCTTTCACCCCTTCGCATTGTGTGGATACCTTTTTTTTTTTTTGAGAAGGTGTCCTTCGACCTCCTGAGAGGATCCTGGGACTGGCTCTGACATTTTCAATAATCCCTTATACCAACAAATAAAAACTGTAGTCCAAAATGCCGAAATTCGTTGCCAGAATCCAAATAACACTCCAAATCAAATAAATACTAAAATCCGAATCGTAATCGTAATCACCAAAATCCGAATCGAATAAATCTCAGAGCACAACAATAATAGCGAAAACTCGAGAACTGAATTAATTCGAAAGCAGAGGTAGACAGCCCTGACAATCTTGCCATGCCGTTCTGTGTGAGATCAATATTCTGACCAGACTACCGACTCGTGCTGTGTTGAGCACTTGGGAGCTTAGACGTCAAGAAAAGTTGCGCGACTAGTGCTTCAAGAGTTTTAAAGTGACCGATGACATTAAGTCATTGTTACATCTCCTAATGAACCTTTCTAATGAACCTTTCTCTAATGAATCTTTTTAATTCATTTGCGAACCCTCAACGGGGCTAAGAAATGTGCTTACAACTGTTAAAAAGATTTATTTTATAAGACAGGTGGAGTAACAATGACCCATGGTGGAAATACATGGGTGGGTTCCTCCGGTGCACGGATTTTAGCTGGTTCTGTGCATCACCAGTTTGCAACACGAACCACGTGACCACAGCACGGACACTTCGTTTGAAAAGCCAGCGGAGACGCTGGTCGCTGTGATGCATGGAGAACGAGTAGTGTTGAAAAGCATTTTGAAATTGGTACAAAGTGACAATATTCAAAGGTAACCAACCAAAAATACCACGATGAAGGTATACAAGATGCAATATTTAAAATAAATGTTTCATAAATCTGTTTCAATGTCTTCAAACGAGATGGTTGGTATCTGGCTGCAATTAAAATTCCCGCCAATATTGTGACGCAGACTGATGTCTGATGCTTATTGGCTGAAGTCGGAAAACATGCGCAAGAACCCCGGCCTAATGTCATTGGCCACTATAGAAAAATTTAAGTTAAACTTTATTTTAATATGGTATCTGTTTGTAGTATCTCCAAGCCGGAATTCGCCACGACTTTTTGCATCTTTCTTGGTCCTGCCGCACGATGTCGCACAATCGTGACCGAAACAAGCAGCGCTTCAGATCAAGCGACTCTAGTGGCAAGACTAAGAATGACGCAGAAAGTCGTGCCGAATTCCATCTTACCACCATTGTAGAAATCACGACCGTTAATAAGTAGTAGGATATGGATCACGGGATCGGTCAATTAATGAAACACATTAGTTTGCCAACGTTTCGGAATATTTAATTCCTTCATCAGGGCTTTGTGAAACCACGTTATAAAAATGTACCACACCTTTCCACAGATGCCACGGTATACTCAAGTATAGTAAGTACACTCTTTGGTTGTGACGTGACCCCTCAACGAAACTGAACAGTCCACGTTTGAAAACGTGAGAACGATAGCTCAGTAGAGCTGACGATAAGTTAAAGTTAAACGATAATTAATAATTCATTCTTCTTGAACGCGTTAGGAAGTATCAGAACAAGAGGGATGGAATAAGTTCCTCGCCCCATGAACACCACTCCGACAGTTAAATGCTCTTTTACAACTCATAATCTTAATCTTGTCTTTTGATCTACAATACGCTTAAAGCATGTAGCATAACATATTCCGTAGGTCATGCTCGTACAGAAAAACTCATACAGAACTCGGCATAATTTTGATTTTTACGCGCGTAATTTATTTGGTGAGACTGGTCCTTACAATGCAATTTTTTGGAGTAGTGTGAATAAAGATTAAAAGTTATTTATGAACAGAGATAAAATGTAATTGCTTTGGGAATTCGTCATTCAATCTTCACCTCCAGATTTATATTTTGATTTCTGGGAAGTTACTTAATGTTACATTCGAGTGGGTAATTTCATGCCCTCGCTCACTTCCGAAAGGGTGCATGCCTTTATTAGACTTTTTGTGTCTCGAATATATCTAAACATCTTTGAAAGTGATACGCAAATGCCATCGGAAAATAATTTCAAATTCTTCCAGTTGATGAAATAATGATTAAATAAGAAAATAATCATATTGATGAAGTATCTACGTTATGAAAATATGTTGCCTAGCCGTAGCGGCTGATGCTGGTCTGATGCACGGGCAAGCGAGAGATAAAGTGGGACGGGGGGTCCGAACGTGTCGGCCGACTGGAGCTGGAGTCCCGGTGAGAAAGTGGCAGAAGCAGCCGCAAGCAGACTTTCGACTTTGTATTATTAGGAATGGGAATTCATTGGGCAGCCGAAGGATGGAATTCGGTCTGACTACGTCTGTCATTTGAGAAGTGTTTGATTGCATTAGTGCCATTTGAGAAAGTCGGTACTATGGAAAATCTTTCGAGAATGTCTGTTGAAGAAAAAGAGAACGAACGTCAGAAGTCCGGCACATTTTTGCCGATCGTAATATGTGCTTTGGCTTTGCCGGTATCAATGGTAATGTGGATAGGGAATTTAGCCTTTTCATTTTTCGCTCTGGAGCACACACATTTGCATGAAGGTATTTCTCTCCAGACTATACAAGCTTTTATTCTTAAAGGATGATGGCTGGATATTGTTTACAATGCGGTTCTGTTTCAGATGGTGCTGTTATCCCTCCAACTAGATGGCTTGCGGCTACTGGTATTCCCCTTTTTATTGCAGCTTGGGGTTTAAAGAAAAAAAGTTTGGACAAATCTGGTGCTAGCCTTGGTAAGCACTCTCGACATTTAGCTATTAGTATTGTAACAGCTGTTGTATAATTTTTTGCTTGATAATTAGATCAAAAATGTTTTGGTTAATGTTTTAATTCTTATTTTCAGGTTTGTTTATGGGATTTATATTAACACTCACAAGTTACTCCTTCTTGGCTTCTTTGCTGATGTTTTTTGTTTCATCTTCAAAGGCCACAAAATTTCGTGCTAATAAGAAGAGAAAACTTGAAGAAGATTTTCGTGAAGGTGTTGCAGTACGTTCTTCCTTTGTACAAGACATACACAACCCAAAATTCTGTTCTAAAATTTTTGTTTTGTTGTCTAGGTGGTCAACGTAATTGGATTCAAGTGTTGTGTAATGGAGGAATTGCAACCCTTTTGGCAATATTATATCTCTTGGATGTGGGATGGGAGGAGCGGCCTATTGATTTCTACAAAGATTATCGTGCTTCTTGGTTAGGCCTTGGAATTTTAGGTGAGATTAACTGCGGTTCAATTAAGATATGAGTTACAAAATATTTTATAAGTGTTCAATGGAATAAAGGTGAGAAAGATATTTAAAGTTTGTATTAGACCCTGTTGAAAAGTTTGTTCTTGATTAATGATGCTTCTTGATGAGCACTAATTTGATTTCGAGAGACTTGTTGTTATTGTTTGTACCATCAGTGTTTATTGTGTTTTTTGAAAGATTCCAAACTATTTGGTTAATCATTATTATTCAAACTCCGGTAAGAATAGTTAAATAGTGTAGTTATTTATATTAAAAGAAATTGGAACCTAATAATCTCTGTACAAAAACATAAATGGGAGGTCATTGGTGTTTTACATCAAATTTAGTGCAGTGGTAGAATGTTTGTGGATTTCAGAACATAAATATTGGTTAAAACTGTATTGATGTGTTGGAAACTGTGATTATGACAAGCATTATTTTAAAAATGATTTGTTACTATTTTTCAATAATAAAGTTAACCCTTCAGTGTGGTATACCCTCTCCAGAGGGCAATTTCTTTTCACTTCAATTTATGGTATGCCATGCCTGAATGAAATGGATTTATCTTGCCATTAGTGGTAAACCATCTTAAGATGGAAGGGACCTTAACCTGCGTTTATTCCATTTACAGTCTGCATTACAGCAGACTGGGCGCTGTTTCCAGTTTCCATATGTGTTAAAGTGTATTTGCTTTGTTATTATGTGGTTTTCAATACGAATATCTTAATATTGATAAGTGTTGGTTTCTATTTCTTTGTTAAAGTTAAAAGCATGATTTGTTTTGAGTACATTGTCTTCTAAGAACTAGCATACTTTATTGCAACTACCATATATATGTATTATTTAACAATATTTCTTGTTGGAAGTATGTATTTATAATTTTAAATAAATTATGTTCATGGAAAATCGTATTAGAAATTAGTCTGTTTTAGTTTCAGTACAAGTATTTCAACATAGACCTTTACACTGCAAAAGAATACTGCCACAGGAAAGATTTTTTTCCCCAGCTTTTTTTAAAATTTCATAAGACATTTACATTATATTTTTTTCAGGTATTGAAGTTTTCTTAACAAGCTGTTACTACCATTTTAATTCAGAGCTGCTGACACTAAACACTGCTTGATAGAAGAACTTCATTGTTGAATATATGAATAGTGAATTAGAACTAAAACTGCCTATAGTCTCCTTTAAGAAAGTCTGTTTCTACAAAAACAATATAACTTTTATGTATATAATAATGTTAAAATTTCCAACTTGAAGAATAAGGGAAGCAGTGATCATGAGAATGAATCGTTATTTGTAGATTTCATTTCTGCAATTTGAATGCCTCTGTAGTGTCTGATGTACTTTCGTAAGTTAATGTGCCATAACTTCAGTGAGAATGGACATTTGCAAAATGCACTTAGCATGATCAATGTGAATAGGGGAGAATCAAGGCAATAGGGTGTGGTAATTTTTGTATTTTGTTCAGTTGATTTGTTGTTGCCCTTCAAATGAAATGAATGGTTTTGAAATCTTATGTTTTTTTAGTCCCAACTATTGTTTTATTCATTTTAAGGGGTGCTTGAAGAGTTGTTATGGAAATATTAAAATTCATTGTTACAAATTTCCCCTTATTTGTTACCAGTACATTTTTGTTGAATCAGTCTTGTATTTTCGAGATATTGTTCACAGAATATCACAGAGAAAATGCAAATGGTTATTAATGAAGAGAATTGCTCTATTTCTTAACAATTCTTATACTTTGAATTATTTAATAATGAATGTTTAATAAGAAAATTAAAAATCTTATTTTTAACTTGATTACTTAATTTTGTAAATTATAATTCTTCCAAGTTGAATTGTGTTTTCTTTTCTTTTTTTCTTCTTTTTCTTCTTCCCTTTCTTCTTCTTCTTCTTCCCTTTCTTCTTCTTCTTCCCTTTCTTCTTCTTCCCTTTCTTCTTTCCTTTCTTCTTTCCTTTCTTCTTTCCTTTCTTCTTCTTCTTTCCTTTCTTCTCCTCCTCCTTCTCCTTCTTCTTCTTCTTCTTCTTCTTCTTCTCTGTCTTCTTCTCCTCCTTCTTCCCCTTCTTCTTCTTCTTCTTTCAATTGGATTGGACAAATAATGCAACTGTGGCAGTGTGTTAATCAGTTGATTAGTTCTGTAGTGTCTATCACTTGGTAACACCTGTTTTTTGGTTTTCTGGTAGTAATAAGATGTTTATTACCATGCTACATAGTTTGTTAATTTGTTTTTCATGTCATTTTCTAAACACTTGGATCATGGTATTTTGTAAGGTGTCTTAAAACTTCCAGAATTTCCTGATATTGATATGTTTGTTTGGTATATGTCTGTCAGTAATGTTGTTCCTGAAATAGATGACAATGCCTATTATGTGTTGTAATGAATCTAATACTTTTAAAGGAATCTAATAATTTTCTTAAAAATATGTAAATGTAATATACCTTTGTTTTAATATAACAAACAGAAATTTTGTTGTTAAATCTTGAAATGTTTGACATTAAATGTAATATTTTTTTAGCTTGTTTATCATGTAAATGTGTCATTTACAGGATTATGGAAACATTTATTAAACTTTTTTATTTCACGGAAACGTTTATTTGCAGGATCTCTTGCATGTTGCAATGGTGATACTTGGGCTTCGGAATTGGGTGCCGTAGTAGGTGGAGGTGAACCTTTCCTTATTACTACAAGAAAACGTGTCCCAAGAGGTATGCTTAATTTATTTGATTTTGTTTATTTGTTGTTGACAGTCGACAAGAATTGTAAGTGAAATGTAGGGAGAAGTATAATCTGCGCATATTTTCTTAAGCCCACTCTTTTAGTATACATAGTTTAATTATGAATAAAGGAACCAACAAGCAGAATTGGCAACATTGTATACTAGAAATGTTTGCTTCCACAGAAAATGTTTTTGCATTGAGCAATGAACTACAGATATGATTTTATATTTTTGCTGACGAAATAACCTCCAGGGTTGTATTTCTCTCACAACTTGTGAAAGATCTCAACAAACTTTGTGAATGGTATTTACTTTAATGCAGTTGTAATTTCCATTGATTCAAATATTGTATATTAAATACACTTACAGTAATTTGATTATATCAATGAAAACATTTAAATATTCACACCTGAGGTATATGATATAATACTGTATTTAAGGCCTCACATTATTATAATTTCTGTTTTTGTAATTTCTCTTATAATGATTACTTGTTGCAGGTACAAATGGTGGAGTGACATTTGCAGGGTTATTCTTCAGTGTTATTGGAGGTGCAGCTGTTGGATTGGCCTATTATGTTGCTCTTCTGTATTGTGTGGATCCAGTTATATTGGGAGCCAGCCCACAACAATGGCCTCTGGTTATTGTTGGTGGGTTGGCTGGATTCGTAGGAGGAATTGTTGATTCTTTATTAGGAGCAACCCTTCAATATTCTGGTAAGTCTTTGAGTGTCGAATATGACATGTAAAGCACTGTGATATTACCTTGATTAGAAGTTATGTTACCCCTCTCCCCCTTGTGACAGAATGTGTGGGGAGAAAACCGCAGTGGGATAACTAAAGTATTTAAATAAACAATTTTTCTTTGATGTTTCATTCATTTGTATATGTTCAGCATAAAGTGCATTTTTTAAGTTTGCTATTATCAACTAGCACTACCTGCTTGCTTCTCTGGGTGCTACCAATTGAATATAAATCTATCTTCTAAAGTGGTGGTTGTTGGATCCAGACTTTCCTCAGGAGAAAAAAAATACATTACTTCTTCTGCGGCAGTGTAAATGCCCAACATAGAGGCGTTGGCGGCTATCTGTTGGTACCGCCAACTTCTGAAATGAATGGTTTCAACATGGCCCACAATATTCAAGGGGGTGGATATTCGGAATTTAACTGGACTGCGGGATTGATAATTACTTTGTCCTCACTCTTTCTTTGTTTTGTTAGGTTTGGAGTTCAGGGAATAATGTTTTATTCTTATGTATTTAACACATAACGTTGTTTTGTTGTATAAGAGGGTGGGTGGTGCAGCAAGAATGAAAAAAACATTTACTCATATTTGCCCTACCATTATTACTATAATTGCCAAGAAGGGCAGGAAGATCAGGGAATTAATTAAAGAAAAAAATATTGTGAACAGAATTTAATCACAAAAAAGAAACTATTGAATTAACTGAATAAAAAAAAACAAGATTACATAGAAAAACCTTACAATTAACCCGGTGAACAGTTCATCCTGACAAAGGCTTAACCTTTTTTCTCGGATGAGGAAAGTTCAGGCGCATTGGCTTGGTACAGGCCAGGCCGTGCAGAGACCTAGATTGTTGACGCTAGGAGGCCCATGTGGAGGGAAGGGGCAGCAATCGTCCACACACAGGTAATCCACGGCTTCCTCACACATGGCAGGCTGGCCGGAACCATTGTGAAAGTTCCGGGCTGGTGCTCCCTTTCGCTTATTGGACGGAATTGCGGAAGTCGGAAGACTAGGATCTGCTCAGTGCGGGGCCGGATTTAGAGAGGTGGGGGCCAGTGGGCACATATTCAGTGGGGGCCCCTATGGTAGAGGTTCATATTACATATCACTGAGTATACTATTGGTACATTACAAAATTATAATGCTATTTTAATATATATTAATCACCTTTACAGAGAAACTTTCCGCGCTTTTCTCATCGAAAAATCGTTAATCGTCAAATTTTAACATTCTTAAGATATCGTTATTCCAGCTCAAAAGCATGAGTTCATTGAATCATTGTTGGGTTATTGTCCTTCGTAATCTGTTTTTCACTAATTTTAATTTTGAAAATGATATTTCAGCTGTGCAATTAGTGATTGCCAAAACAAGATACATTTTTAAAATTGTCTCAACATTTGACAAAGCTCCTGTTTTTCACTTATCAATGTGTACATTAAATGTTCACACCGGTAGCGGTAGCTCAGTGCATCAACTGATGTCACTGCTGCGCCTCTAACCGGGAGGTCCTAGGTTCGAGTCCTGACGGTGGCAGGATTTTCGACACTAGAAAAATTTTTGTGTTTTTTCTCGATGTAAACTCTGAGCAACTTTAGAGCAACAACTGCAGTATTTAAAGAGAGCTTGGAATTTTGGAGCAATTTGTTTGTTGTGTTTACTCTGTTCAATATGTCGTTCCAAAATACAGCGTATATGCCAATTTCTAATTTGCAAATTTGATTATGAAAACCTTGACTATTAGACTTGAGTTTTGAAATGTTGCTCACCATCTTTCGATATCAACAGCAGTGTTTGTTTTATTTCAGAATACTATTTATATGGTTAATATTTAATGATGTAATGTTATTTTAAAGAATGCTAAAAAATTGAAAACTTGCTACACATAATGAAGAGAATGACACCAATAAATTTACAATTATTTGGTATTTTATATTTTTAATGAAGTACTAAATAAATGTATAGTCTAAATATTATCTAAATATTCTTGAACCATATTTGTAAATATTAACAGCTTCAAGTAATTTAAAAATTTTAATTTATTAATATATTACTTTCTCGTTAAATTAAATTGAAATTGTAATTATACAATTTACTATTAAGATTTATTAATCACATGTGAAATACTATTATGTGACAAATTAAATGGACATAACAAAATAATTAATCAAACAAATATAGTTCAATGTGATCCTGGAACTACTTCATACGGCCCTGAAGTGTCATCGTGTTTTCTCTTTGTAACCTATGTTCTATGTCTTTTGTTTTGCATCGCCCTGAAGTAGAGAGAGTAAACCTGCACCGTTAAAGAGTTAAGGAGAGTGAAGCTGTTGCACCGCTAATGAGTTAAGTTGATATTATGTAGAGTTTTAAAGCATTGAAATCAGAAATAAATTATTTGAACTTCTATTTGACATTATATAAATATTAAATGTAAGTATATTTCCTCTTTTGTAATGTAAAAAATATAATAAAAATGTTTCACAAAATGACGCAAAAACTATAAATTTGTTACTATATTTTAAAAAAATCATCGCATGATTTTTCTTAAAAGACAAAATTTATTGCAATATATCAATTGGTGGGGGCTTCTTCTTAGTGGGGGCCCGTGGGCTGCCGCCAACTTGCCCACCCTTAAATTCGGCCCTGGCTCGGCGGCCGGCCGAGTGTCGGCACGGAATGTGCGCGTTAATCAAACTCGTATGGCGATCAATTACAATTGAGCCGTTATGTTCCGGCACACACTCCTATCCAAACTACGTGGTCATTAGATTAGATTAAATTGGTTGGTTAGTGATTCCGGGCGCGTCAACAGCTTGGGTTATTAGTCCCGTAAGTGTAGTGCATGTTTTTCCCTCGGAGATGATCTTCCCCCGCTGGATGGCGAGATCCAGCGCCGACCTACCGTCAGCTAGTTGGGTTTCCAGGACTCTCCCTACAGCGGAGCACCGCCCCAGCCGGGACAAGCTCTATACTGCGGTTTTTACAGAGCTGGACCTCAAGGTCACTGTAGGTCCGTCACCACGGTAGCATTTAGACACGGTTTTTCGCGTCTTTCTCAGTCGAACCGCTAGAGTCGCTTCATCTGCGGCACTGCTTGATACGGTCACGAGCATGCGACAAGTAGCGGAACTTTATATATATATATATATATATATATATATATATATATATATATATATATATATATATATATATATATATATATATTGTTGCGTCAACTCACGACGCAACGCGTCTCCTAACCCATTCTTGGGTGTTGAGCGCTATTGGAGTAATCCTCCGTCACTTTCTACATTAAATCGGGAGTAATCCTCCGTTACTGTAGATATTTCTGTCCGTCACGTCTGGTCGCGGTCTGTTGTCAAGAGGACCGCCAGGTAGCATCTCCACGTACGCATCTCCTGCTACGCGCTCCTGCGTCACTACCCAGCGGCCAGAATTGGGAAGGAATAAGGATAGGTAGGGTTTAGGACACTTCACAGGGGTTGGTCTAGCCCTTGTGAAGCAGCCAAACTCGTTTTGTTGGAACAAGCTAGTGAAAAAGACGCGAAAAACCGTGCCTAAATGCTACCGTGGTGACAGGCCTTCAGTAACCTTGAGGTCCAGCTAAGTAAAAACCGCAGTGTAAGCTCCCGACCGGTCTCCCGGAATATGTGGTAGTGTAGTGCCTGTTAGTGTGTGTGTATGTGTAAGGTAGAGGAAGGAAAAGTCGCGCGCGGTCCGTGGCCCGTTAGGGTACTGCTCCGGGATTCGCCTGGTGTTGATCGGAAAAAACACGGAAAACTACCGATCAGAGCAGCCGGCCGCTAGAATTCTCCTCCAGACAGCGACTGAATTCGACCTAGCTGAAAAAGCTAGTGTCGAAAATCCTCCCGCGTCAGGACTCGAACCTAGCACTTCCCGGTCAGCGGCGCTGCAGTGACATCAGTTGACGCACTGAGCTCTCGGTCATTAGATTAGATACCGGGGCGGGATGGGCGTAGCTAGGCCGCGTGAAACCATGGCCCTAGCGAACACCGCAGTCTCGGTGATGGGAACTCACTTGGTCATGGGCAGATCTAACAGCTACATCTGACACACCTCTCTCCCAAAGTATCCATCAGAAGGCCCGTTCTCTCCCGAAGTTTTCACCAGAAGGCCATCTCGGGCTCACGCACGCGTACAGTCGACTCCGGTTACAGTAAACTCGGATGTAGTGAACACTTGGTTATAATGAACTTAAATCACTGGTCCTGTTTCACTTACATTACTACAAGAAGTTTCGGTTGTAGTGAACCTGAACATCGGCTATAGTGAACGTAGAAAATAAGTTCTGGAAATTAATTCCTCCCGGAAAAGAATATATCGCTCCAGTGCCACAAATTCAAACACTAGGCACTTGAATAAATAATTATTATAATATGACCGGGGCCAGGCCAAAGGTCATAATCGAAGAAGTTTCTCCCGAGATGAAGGTAGCGAACCCAGAATGGGGGCCTTATGCCACTCAGTTTCACTGCGGAAACAAAGGCCGTGTCTTGCGTGGGTTACAACTGGCAGCGGCGATGCGCGACAGCTTGTTTCAATTTCAAACTTGGTATAACTTGATTGATATTCCACGGGACAAAGGGCATTGAGTTGTACGTAGGCGCGCGACTGCCACAGCCCCGCAGCCTGGCGATACCCGCCGCAGTGCGAGGAAAAGCGATCGGTTTCATTACCCGCTTGCGCCTTCCCGCTACTGACAGGATCAGGTAAGTTATTAGACGAGTAAAAGGGGCATTGGGAGAGTGGGATGGCGATCCAACAGTGCAAGAGGCTTTGAATTATTGCAAGACTGCATACAATACTTAGAGACAGAAGACAACGCAGAATCCAGTATGGAGAGAGCACTAACTTTGGAGAAAGATCTAGAGAAATTATCAGTGAAAAATGTACGATGCAAACAATTGAAAATAATTGATTTTTTGAGACAAATAAAGATATTGAAATTCTCAGTTCGAGCTGTTAATTAATTTGCTGCATCTGTATCATAAAGTCAATAATTGTGGAGAAATTCTATTTAATTTTGGCTTCCCGCTACTCAGATATACTCATTCAAACATGACTATAACGGGAGTGACTGTATTTACCGGAGCTTCACCTCCCCCTCTTTCGCGGCAACGTCGATTCGGCATTTTCAAATTACGCGTTCTGCGGGAATGGCTCGCTGCCAATGAAAGTCAAACGTCGGCAGTCGGCTGAGCGCCACTATTTCCTTTAGTTCTCAGAATCGTTGAAAGTTCTTTTCGGGGCTTCGGGGAATTCTGCTCAACTGGCTGTGCGAAAATACCTGGCGGTCTTACCAGCTGGATGCGTCCCCGGACACCGTTTATCCGTAACGAAGGCCCAGGGTGCGAACGGCGCCGAGGTGGCAATGAGGGCGGCGGCGGCCGCCGCTCTGCCAGGCCGAATTACTTGCACATATATCGAAAATTAATTTATATTCCTATCATGGCGCGCTGTTTCGCTTCAGTATGTTCAATTTGTAGAGCTGAAACCTTCATTTTGAATTAGTGTATTGAATTAGATTCTGCTGCTTGCTAGCTGTCAAACTGCATTCTGCATTCTGCACTTAAGAGCCAGCCGTCTGCTCACGAGAGCGGCGAAAGTGCAAGTAGCGGGGAGTAGTCTTCTTTCCGGGGAGGGGGAGAAGGAGCGGGGTCGACGCGGTGTGTAGTTTGAAGTACAATGATCCATACTGTAAAATTACTTGGCCACTTATTTAAATGGGGCAATAACTACCGTATTTCTAGTACAAGGTCCATATTACACGGCTTATGTTATGCAGCGCACTGCTATGTATCGACATATTATTTTCATTTTATGCTCATTGTAACTCTTAAACAATATTTTAAAGCAGTGGCATCTTTTCAAATGTATGTAATTTTAACTAACAAAAAAATACATTTTAATAATTGTTTTTTCACCAAGAATGTTATAATCTCCAAATGATAGCATAACGGAGGTAATAGAGGACAGTCTCTCGCATCGAGATTGATATAAAAATGAATTATAGGCAATTCCAAATGTTTGGAAGAGGTAGCAACGAGCAAATCTCTTTTACGATATTTTATGGGCAATCATAAAACTTTTATGAGTATTGTTAAATAGAACACAAAGGGCTTAATCTTTTTTATATGGTGTCGTAAACGATTATGAATAAATAGTGTTCGTTGATTTGAATTTAGAAACATATAATGTACTCTTGTCGGAAATTAGAGTATTAGAGCAGAAAGTAGTCATGCTTTTTTTAAGAATAAGATTTTTTAGTTTCGATAGAACCGTCTTATTCAATTAAACGTTGTTAAGGAAAAATATTACTATAATCAAATAAAAAAGATACAATATTACAATTTTGTATTAGCACCACGCTAAATTTGTGATTACGTTACGTCGTAGCAAGGCGAATTACACGTTCCGCCCTACAAACAATTTTAATACTTAAGGCATCCAAATCAAATACGTATGTTTAATTCATTTTACGTTCATACTGTACATTGTCATAAATGGACAACAAAAATTTACAAAATAAATGGTAATGATACTTGAACTGTGTGTAACAATTGGTCATTCTAATAATTATTTTTTTTCAAAGAATTGGTCGCCCCGATCGGGATTCGAACCCGGGCCTGCTGGTTTACGTCATTGCTCTTTCAATTTACGCACTATGGCTCGAATTGCGCATTCTCATTGGTGGCCCTCACTCCAAGGATGAGTCTTATCCTTCAACGCGGCCCGGGTTCGCATTGCAGTTGCTCGGCGCGGCTCCCGAGGTCAGCCGGGTGCTCTTGCGCATGGTACTGACTTCAGCCAATGAGCTTCAGACACCAGTTTGCGTCACAATATTAGCGGGAATTTTAAATGCAACCAGATACCGAAAGTTACATCGTTGCAAGACATTGAAACAGATTTATGAAGCATTTCTTTTAAATATTGCACTTGTACACCATCGCGTTATTTTTGGTTGGTTGCCGTTGAAAAATGTCATTTTGTACCTTTTTCAAAATGTTTCTCAACTCTACTCGCTTTCCATGCCACATGGCAGCCAGTATCTGGTCTAGCTTTTCAAATGAAGTGCCCATGCTGTGGTCACTTGGTTCGTGATGCAAACTAGTGATGCACAGAACCAGCTAAAATTGGTACACCGGAGGAACCCACCCATGTATTTCCACCATGAGTCGATGTGCCTAATGCTGTGCTTGCCTGATGTAGAGCAATTGAGAAAATGTCAATATATTATTACAGTTAATTCTGTTGTGTACCCTAGTTTTTGAAAGTTCAGAAAATTAATCACAAAATTGTAAATACATTTTCTTTAATTTAATATTTTAAATTGAATTCTTTTGTGTGTTGTGTAATGAGGTTTTTGGATTTCTCTGCAAAGGAAATGTTTTACTTTCAATGAAAGATGAGTATGATTGGAATGAAAGTCATGTGCAGTCTAAAACAACAAGAAGGCGAACTACATTTCTGGGCCTCCTTTTCTGTTGAACTTTTTATATTTACATATGACATATTTTACTATTAAAAGGTATACTTCTAAGAGAATTAAATGATGACTTTAATGATTACAGTTAATACATACGAATGGTTTTATGTTGAAATATTTGTATTGTTACCAGACCTGGAAAGCCTTTTCCCCAAATATCTTACAACAATTTCACTAATTTACTGTGTTTTCCAAATCAAATTAATTTAAATTATAGTGGTAAGTCATTGTAATTAATTATTCTTTGTTTGTAATATTTTTTGAAATGTTACGCAATAAATAATAGTAGATGTTAATGACCCCAGCTGTTTTTAAGTGACCTAAAAATTAAATAACATTTAAAAATCCCTAATTGTCAGTTTAGAAAGGGGAACACAAAGAAATTAAAAATATTGATGGAAATACAATTTTTATGGTTATCATGTACGGTATGCAGCCTCCTTGAAAATGAGGGACCGTGGCTCCCCTTGTTCTCCCGTTGTGCACATCTAAGATTGGGTTACTAGAGAATCATGTCATTTATGGGTGTATGGGTGTTGACCTTGAGATAATTTTCTTGATGTTGAAAATGAAAATGAAGCTCTTACTTTTTTGTTTAAAATTTAGGAAATAGTGATTATTGTTATGTTGTATTGATCCTTTCAATTTATGTCTTAAAGTAAATTTTTGCTTACTGTAATTCCGTTTTCCGAAGGAAAATGATACAGGTATCATTATCCTAGCCAATTTGATGATGATTTTGATGAGATAATTAGGAAAGGTGATCTGCTTTTGCCTTTGGAGGTTCAAGAAATGAATGTGTTTTCTGTATTATGTACACATAGAAGTATCTTAAGCGGAAGGGAAAAAAAAAGTGACATATAAAAATATTACTGAATGACTTACAAAATTGAGTAATAGATGAAATAGAAGAAATTATCTGTAAATTATGTTGAAGTGTAATGGAATTTGTTTAATAGTCTTTCTTAATTTTATGATATATGAATAAAAATAATTTTGTTTTTTGTTGTCTACATGTTAATGTTAACTTACATGTTAATGTAAGTTTATCAGCTCCTGGGGACAGCCTCCGGATATACAAATCTGTCTCTGGTTCAAGATCTTCCCAAGAATGTCCTTGAATTTCGAAACTCCCTGTTACATTTATAGTGTATCATTATTAGGTGGCTCATAATTATTACTTCTTGCACTTCTTTCACCAATTGTTTCTGTGATTCCAGGGAAGCTAATTACTGTATTTGTTGGAATTATTGTTTGATAAGTAGTACATCATTACTTCCAGAATAATATGTTAAAAGAAATACAAATGTTAATCAAGAGCCACCTTTTGTTCTTTACAAGTTAATGGCATCCCTAGATTCTGTGAAAAAATCTTGCAATAGTATGTTAATAAGATTTATTTTCATTTCAGGTTTGAATGAAAAGACTGGTTGTGTGGTGGAAAGGGCTGGAAGAGGGGTGAGACACATCAGCGGCATTCAGCTGTTGGATAATCATAGCGTTAATCTTTTGTCAAGTTTAGTGATGGGTTTACTAACTCCTAAATTTGCTGGTGTGTTATTTTTATAAGCACTGTACTGATCTGCTTTCTTCCCCAAAACCATACCATTATTATCTTGCAAACATATCATTCTGCTTAAAGTGCTTTAGACTTCTTTTTTATTGAAGCCAAAAATGAAAATTATTTACTTTAATCGTTCTTATAATATTAAGAAGACAGAAAAGTAATCCTCAGTTCTTGATGCATTTTAAATTCTTTTAATGCACTATATTTCTGTTTTGGCTCCTTGCATTATGTCTTGTAGTTGTAAATGAATATATTTGAATTCTTGATTTGACTTGAAAAAATTGATGGCATTTTGAAGTACTCTTTTAATGTTGAATGATTTTAGATCTTACTTGCTTTTGTTCGTGAAATATTATGATAAAAGCTAATAAGGGCAACTACAAATACTGTATTTTTATAATGCACTATATTTCAGCATAGTTAGTAAATTTTTGAGAACCTTTTAATTCATTTGCAGTGAAAAGTTCTTTAATTATGTGAACTTTTCTTGTCACTTAATTGTGTAGTAAAGAGAAGTATTTAAAGTAATGAAGGCAGCAAGGGTGGTTAACAAGTAAGTGGTCTTTGGAAATGATTTTTTTTCTGGCAAAATTAACAAGTGTCTTCTATGTTCGAAAATTTTGTTCAATGAGTTAAAAACTGTTGAATTTATTTTTTTCCTTTGACTCCTATTTTAAAATTTAGAGGTCAATATGAAGGTATGCTATTGTTTATTCAATTGTCAGCTAATCGATTATTCTTTTAGTATTGATATATATCTAATATATATTGATATTTTCTTCCCTTCGTATATATTTGCTTATTTTGACAATTTATTTTTAGTTCTGTGCTGATTTTGATTTTTAGTACTTTAAAGCCAGTACTTTACTTTTATTTTAATAATGAAGTATTTGTTTTATTGTTAGTGGTACTGCATTTGTGGCAGCAAATGCAATTGTTGGAAGGTACGATCTGCAAGATGGGAGAACTTTCTGAATATTTTTGTGTGCTTTTGAGATGATGTTGTCCAGAATGGATGGTAACTCCTTTCAATACTTGTTTTATTTTTATTATTTGTCCTTTAGAGTTTCTGTTGCAGTAATAGTTATTACTTAATCTGCTCTATTAAGTTGTAACATGTTTTGGTTTACAGTTTCTCTAGAGGCATCTACAGAATAAAAATTTGTGTCACAGTAATTTTGAATCTGCAATGTAGACCACATTGTAAAGCATACAAATTAGTGAATGTTTTTCACTCTATTGGTTGTATTTAAACATTTGCTGCTAATTTGTCCCTAATTTGTCCCGTTAAGTTGTAACATGTTTTGGTTTACAGTTTCTCTAGAGGCATCTACAGAATAAAAATTTGTCACACAGTAATTCTGAATCTGCAATGTAGACTACATTGTAAAGTATACAAATTAGTGAGTGTTTTTCACTCTATTGGTTGTATTTAAACATTTGCTGCTAATTTGTCCCTAATTTTTTGTGTTTGGTGTATGCTATAAATTATTATTTTGACCTGAAAAAATAGCATTTCAGCATAGCTGTTCATAGCATTTCTCTTCAAAAGAGCTTTCTGTCACATTACAATGTGTTGTGGAAATTGATGGACAAAAATTAAAGAATAAAATAATTTCTGGAATTCTAGTAACTTCATATCTATTGTCGATTGTCTTGATGTAGGTTGGATCACGTTTCAGCTATTTTTTTGAAATAATTTTGAAATAAATATATTTTCCTTTAAATTCTATATAATTTTCTATGCTTATTGTTCTCCATGAAGCATTGGGTATAAATAATGGTATCTGACTTTTTGGCTGAAATCAATTTGAGTCAAACTATTAAACGAACACTTTATTAAGCGGTCACCTCTGTTAGCAGTGAAATTTCCCATTTCGTAGTAGTTCTAAGGTTTGCTAACTCGTGCTTCTCTTCTATGGGAAAATGTTAAGGTCATGAGGTGCATGCCATGTGCACAAAGCCATTTTGAAGGTCATTTGCTAACTCTATCATCCAATGGCCCTAATGTGAAGTTTCTACTGAATCTGAAATCCATTTTCTAGGCAAATTTGCTTGATTGATTTGATCGGAAAGTGAATTTCTTGACTAAGAGAGTGAGAAGTTATGGGTTTGTTTTGATATTAATCGAGAAGCAAGTGATACTAAATTCTTGTTGAAATATTATTTTATTGTTTATATTAAAAAATGTTAAAGTGAACTTACTTCATTTCATAGCAAATATCACAATTAGATTTCAGTTATGCTTTCAATAACCTCATAACCTTGATTAAGAGGCCACTTCCTAGGCAAGGTAAATTTTTGCCAGAACCATTGGTGATTGTTTGAAAAGAGTATCACTATGTTGATAACATTTGTTTTTAATATGCTAATTTGAGCTTAACAGGTACCTCATGACTTTTTATGATTGAAATGACTCGCTGAGAAATAAGAAAGCTTATTTTATTGTCATAAAGTCACTCTTGAAGTGGGGGAAGGGGGTGGGATGGAGAGGTGATCGAACTGTTACTGATTAAGAGAATGACACGAGAGATCTTTGAAATTGAAATACTTACAGTACATACGTAGATATAGATAACCTGTTAAGATTTCAAATGTTCAAGAGGTTTCTGTGTTGATAACAATGCATGTTTATAAAATAATTTTTCACTGTAGTTTTGATAATGGTGACATTCTAGCAACATGGAGTTTTTAGTTTACCAAAGGTCATTGAAGACTGTGTTATGTTATAATATGTTCTTTTAATCTGCATATTTGTGTGAATATGTGTAATTTTTAAAAATTCAATTGCTGTTGGAAACATTTTTGATGTGAATGTGGGATTTGTTTGAAATTATTTTGTGTTATATTGTCAATAAAATATTTAATTTATATAGTATGGAAGAGTCAGACGAGTATAAGTGTTTGGGATATGTGAGAATACATGTTACATATTATTTATGTAGCTAATAAATAAGTAACAATAGTAATATGAGAAATGCTTCAGTAATATTGAAACTTTTTGGAAGTTATGGTGGTAAAGTGTAATACTTGGCAACTTCTTAATCCCTGTGTTCAGTTATTATCTTGGATTTAACCACAAAAAATGTACATCCAGAAATATGTTATATTGTAATTAGGGTATTGTATGTTTTTCAATTCACCACTGTCTTTAATTCCCAAATAATACAATATTTGAATCGATTATATGGTTATTTCCAAAGGAAATATATATTTTCTCATAATGTGCTTCTCTTATTGTTTGTTCAATTATATTTGCCATTCATGACATTATTTAGTGAAATTTAAAATGTTCCTATTACTCCACGTAATTTATTACATTTATACAGATTTTTCAAATTAAATGTTTTTGCACCTGGTTTTTAAATTTATGTTTTATTTTATGTACACTAGTTGCAACATTTTGCATTACAACCTTTTAACAATATTTACTATGCTTATTTTTCTTTACAACATCACATTTTTATTGGATTATTTTCATTTCTCACTACTTGGGAATTGAAATATTCAATTTGTTTTCAGTGAAACATTTGATAGTTCCCAATAAGCGAGTAAAAGTCTTCATGACAATAGAGGCAATAAATTACAAATCACATTTCACTTCCTTTCACACATTAGAAGACACATAAGCACAACATGAAACCCTTGAACAAAATACTTTCACTTAATTTCTTTGGTATAAGAGGGTTGTGTATCTCAACAGGAAGTAACAGTATGTTGTTTTGTACATTGCAACTGCCAGGTGCACAGTTTCAAAATGTTTTGGCACAGTGACAATTATTCACTATCACAAGATCTTCTTTTATTTTTCTCTGTTGACAGCTCATACATTGTCTTCACCAGCTAGAGGGCCGTTTGTAGATCGTACAAACTGAAAAGTAATTTAATGAACATTATAAAAATTGCTGAATGAAGTGTGGACTCTAATACTCTAATTCTACTTATTTTCTTTGTAATATATTTTCATTTTTGAAAGCAATTGGTGCAATTTTTTTCCATGCATGATGTACATGAACCATGGCATTTTATTGTTAAAATGCAGTTTGATTACAGAGTGAAAGTACGAAGTACAAAAATGTCCCATTGCTGAGATAATTTGTTAGCTTTTATTTTTGTTAACATACATAATTTTTCTAAATTGAACTTTTTCAATAACAGTTTAAAGAAGATATTGTTCATTTATTATGCACCATTAAATAATATCAGAGATAAATTTGTACAGCAGGAGGAAGTGAAGTAATAGCAAGAAAATCTTGTTGTGGGAATTTGATGTGGGGAGATACAAATTCATACTCGATCTAAACATTTTGATTAGCCTGTGTAGTTTGCATCATGTTAACAGGCCATCCATTTATTTAACAAAATTTACAATATTTTTGTGTTGGTGACAAAAGACCTGTTTTTCCATACAAATGTGCTGTCTTTGGGAAGCAAGAAATACATGGTTTTATGAGCTAATTTCAAAATATCAACAGTAAAGTCATGCATGAGTGAACTTGACTTAGAATGCTTATGTGAATATAGGCATGCATTTAATAAAATAGATGATCATGCTTCGTGCCTTCTAATTACAACACGACATTGAAAGGAATTCAACCTAACCTAACCTGACGTACCGAGACCGTGGTGGCTGTGCATGAATTTGCACGAGGTCTAAACATTAGGTGCTGCCATCTCCGTTTTATTTGTTGAATTACCTGCAACACAACCATGATCTTGATGAAACCTTCTTATTAAAATTTCAATGTTTCATTTAGCATGTTATAAGTTTTGTATTGGATAATATTTTTTAAATATTTATTTAAACAAGTACTGTAGTAGCTCTGATTTTCATTTTAGAATTTGATTCACAGCTTATAGTTTTTAATTTTGTTGATAATTTAGAATTTAAGAGAGAGAATTTAGAATCAACATTTTTGTGCAAAAACTGGTTATGTTGAAAAGATCTTTGACCTCATACCATAACATATTGGATTTTGTTTAAACAATTTGTGGGGTCAAAATATTTTACCTAATGGTAAGGTGAATGAAAATAAATGTTTAATTCACAAACTGAATCTATGGTTCAAGAAAAAAGTTTTGTTCACTGTCATCTGATCTTATATTTTTATCATATTACCTCTCCATTGCAGAAGCAAAATAATGTGGCAACACACAGTCCCTGAAAAGAAAAATTAGAATTAAAGATCATTTAATAAATTGCTTAATTTTAGGTATATGGTAAAATGAAATTAAAGGACTTTTTGATTAGAACATATTTGAAATAGAGTGTAACAAGAACCATTATTGAAACTCTCATTGTGATGCTAATGAAAATTGTCATGTACTGATTGTATCTGAGTGGCATGAGATTGTAACAGTTAATCACAGCCACTTCATTGCATTAAAACAAAATTATTTAATTTTAAAAATAATCTGAGACAGAGATATTGACATAAGGAGAAGGGAAAAATATTCCCTTCTACTTTGTGAAAGAAAATGCATTTTCTCAGGAATTTGAAAATGGTTCAGTAATTATATATTCAATTTCAAGTAGTTAACATTCATGAAGTCCACAAGTATTACAACAAATAAATCAGTACAACAAATAAAAATATAGTTGGTTTAGGTATTTCAAATATGACTTTTTCAAAATATCTGGATCTGTTCCCGTTTCAGCAGTCAAAATTTTAACTCAATTTCAAATTTAACTAGAATTTTTGAACACTTCTAGGTGATGCCTTTAATTTGTCTTACTTGGAAGGATGCTGTTACTGCTAACGTGATCTCGTAGACCCGGAAGTATTCATGGTCTTCGTGAGGTTTGAATGGTGTGAGCATGTATTGGAGGCCCAGTAAAGGAACAAGCAGTAAAGTTGCTCGAAGAGCCTGGGAAACAAAGTCATCTTTAAATCATAATAAATAATTAAAAAAAAAATACAATATACTTACAAAATGTTTCATGTTATGAAGTTACTGTTAATACCTGAATCCATGTATTTCACAAATTAGCCTAGTAATGTTCACATGATTCAGAATGGATGGATAAAGTCTGAAGTAGGAAAAGCTTCAAAGCTTTCCTTGGTCTCTATTAGGATGAATTTCTCATTAGTCAACATAAAGTGCACTTCTACCTATAGTCTGTCACAGTTTTGAATTGTATTTTTTTTTTTTTTTTTTTTTTTGGTGTGTGTGTGTGTGTGTGTGTGTGTGTGAAATAAGTTGCCGAGGTACATATAAATGTGAATAAGGCTATTTATGTGAAATAAGGTCCCTCACAGTGTATCTGTGACGCAGGTATTATGTAATAAACAGGAATCAAACTGCTGATTGCAGGTGTCTATGGCTAGCGGGAGTAGTGTGTGGTTTCGAAATTCGTTGCCAGTCGTTAACTTCATGATAATAATTAACCTAGCCTAACTCCGCTATGATTTGAGTGTTGATTCCGAGCGCATCTACAGCTAATAAGGTTATTAGTCCCGTAAGTGTAGTGTATGTTATCGCGCGATTCGGCGCCGACTTACGTCGGCCTACGTGAGTTTTACCCCAACCAGGTATCTCCTACCAACGTGGCAACGCCCCTGCCAGGACAAGCTCTAAGCTTCCCACATGTAGTGCGTATGTAGTACTGCGATTTTTATAGAACCGTCTCGCAAGGTCACTCAAGGCCCGTCACCACGGTGGCATTTCGGCCCGATTTTTCGCGAAACCTTGGGAGGCAGCTCTGTCAAACTCGCAGTATAAGTGTGTGTAAGAGGTAAGGAAAGGACAAGGAAGAGGAAGGAAAGATCGTGCGCGATGTGTGGCCCGTTTCTTATGGTACTGTTCCGACATTCACGTGGTGTTGATTGGCAAAACCATGGAAAACTACCGATGAGAGCAGCCGGCCGCTAAAATTCTCCTCCAGACAGCGCCTGAATTCGATCTAGCTGGCAAGGCAGTGTACACACATTTCGGGTTGGGGCGACCAGGCTTTAGCCTTAGTGATTAAATAAATTCAAGAAAAAATTTGGAGACAGTTTAAAAATTTTAAGTAAAAAGTAACTTGATTACCGCCAGTGATTTTGCACGTGTTTCATAGTTCGTAGTACCCGCACTGTAAAACGGAACATAGTTTTATCGACAATTGTTCGATTTCTCCGTACTCTGCAGGATAAAAACGAAAAACCTACAATATTTAAATTTTTGATTAAGGATATTTTTGCTTTTCGATCAATAAATACAATTTAAAATGCGTAAATACGATTTACGCATTTAAACACAAAATAGGCATTTATTAGTGAAGTAGGCATTTATACGCGCTATAAAATTCGCATATAATACTTCTAATGACTCAAAATAAATAAGAAAGCTAAAAATTTGCGTTTTCCATTGAAAGAAAAAAAATAATAGGCAAAAATTCAAAAGCTTGATTATATATAAAGCAGTGGTCAACTCGTCAAATGATAAGGAAATGAGAGAGTACGGTAGCTAATTTTGATCAAATAATCTGCCCTAGAGTGTATTATGACATTAATTGTTGCTTTATCGTATACGTATATATACGGAGTAATATACGTAGTATAGAGAAAGTTATGTAAAGCTGCGCGAAAAAACGGCGGATTTCCGGCGGAAAAAAATTCACTGACGGGCTCTGGTGGCGAAAAACTGCATTAAACCAGTTTCTAAATGAAGATAAAAAGTCCTCTACCACGTGGTGTAGCCAGAATCCCTGTTTTGTGGGTCCTTGATGCCGGAAAACCAATTGGAAGCAAAACGTCCGTCTGTCCGTCAGTGATTAAACCACACGTACGATCTTCTTCAAATTGAAGAAACCTATGCCGATCTGGCTATAGTTGAAGCTTTGAAATTTTGAGAAACATTCTTTAAAATTTGGGGGTACTTTACAATGAAGCCCCCTGGGCATTTTCAAAATTTTCTCAAAAACGGCTCCAAATTTGTTCTTTAAATTTCTTGTAAGAATAGAGTAAAATACATTTATTAAGGTGGCATAGGTATGATTTTTACCGTTAACTGAATTTTCGAAAATTGCAAAAGTTTGAATTTTTTTCGGCGTCTTCCTACAACTACAAAATTGAAGACAGATTTTTCCTTCAAATGAAATTTGTTGTGCATAATTAGTTATTTCAATAAAGTCATGTACATTGTTTCGGAAATGTTAGTAGTTTTCGTGCAATAGTGCATGCAATATTTGCAATTTAAAAAAAATTTTTTTCTCAATAACGGCTCCATTTTTTCTTTAATTTTTTGGTATTGTAAGTGCCAAACAACCCCTGTACCATGACATAAACACCATATTGCTCTATTCTGTTTTTTTCAAAAATTGTAAATATGAAATGTTTTTGACTTGCCTCTCACGTCGGTAATATTTACATTAAAGGCAATTTCTTCACATTATTATATTTATGAATGCATGTGCTTTAAATAATGTCAAACAAAGTTTCTCGAAAATTCAATCATTTTCTGTACAAGTGAGCTCAAAATTCGGCATTTTCAGAAACGCTCAAACGCCCTTTTCTCAAAAATGGCTCCAAATTTTTTCTTCCAATTTTTCTAATAGATACTGCTATGTGCACTGTTTAATATGACGTTAAGTTCATTTTGGTATATTCTTTTTTTTCAAAAATTACACAAATGTATTTTTTTTAATTCCTCTCAATCCGTTAATATGGACATTTTCAACAATTTGTATGCATTATTAAAATTGTGAGTGGAAGTGCTTCAAATGATTGCAAATGAACTTTTTCGAAACCTCAGTAGATTCTTGTGAAAAAGGGCTTAAATTCCGTATTTACAGTAATGCTTAATCGCCATTTTCTTAAAAACCGCTTCAAATTTTTCAATGAAAATATCTATTTAGAACGAGTTTTTACTCTTCTTTAATATTATAGAAGTAATAATTCGGTTGTACTACTAGGAAAGCAAAACATTGAGAAAATGTTAAAAAAAAGTACTTTGGGCGATTTCAGATGACAGCAATGGAGCGAACCCTTAAAGCCAGACTACACCAAGGAAATTAGAAAACTATACTACGAGAAAGTCTGTGCCATTCTTTTGCATCTCTAGTTTTTTACTTTCTCGACTCACTACGTAATTACGTAGCAAAGATAAAGTATTGTAAGTGGCAAAAATTGGCGATTTTCAGACAGAAAAATCTCGTGTTGGCCCTATAGGTAGAAAGTTACTTCCACTAACGTTGTATGGTCAGAATCCTCATTTTGTAAGACCTTGATACGGAAAAAGTGGTTGAAGGCCAAACGTCTGTCTGTGGCCAACGATAGCGCGTAGGCCGTTCGATTTTCTCTAAAATTGTCCATCCGCGATCGGTCTGTACGAACTCGAGGCTCTCCGAGTTTGAAACGCATATTTTCATTTTCAGGGGTACTTCTCATGAAGCCTCAACATTTTCAAATTTTCTTGTACTCTCTAAGTTTTAGAAAATTACAAAAATGTTAGAAAAATGCGAGAAAGTGTGTGGAGCTGCAGCACCTCTAGTTTAATATACACAGTACATGTTTTCGCCTTTCAGTCATGACCTCAATTAATGAAGTTTTCCACTAACCACCACACATTTACACAGTTGGTAGCATTCTCATCGCGCAGTGCCGTCACTTGATATTATTCGATTTCTCTCTGAGTGTTCATCATCTGTTAAATGGTGGCGGTCAGTTGTGTTGCCTGAATGGGCTGTCAGTGTTCGAAACATTGCTGTTCAGTATTGAGGAATATTTACTGTGGTCCTCCATGGTTTCAGTCCGTGAAGTGACGTACAATAGTGGTCGTATTGCTGATCTGCGCAGAAGTGCTTCCATGAGAATTGTAGTCATCAGGGTTTCTGCTCTTGTAGACAAGTAGAAAAATATACCGGCGTAAGTAACCCAGCCAATTTCTTCTATAGGCATGCAGGAAAGTAACGTTTATTTTGGCGAAGAATTCAATTACAACTTTTATAAAAAGGTAAATAATTCTTATATTTCGGCGGGAAGTAAGACAAAAAATGGACAAAGGTATTTATGTACGTATGAATGTAGTATGGTTACATGCTCATTAGAACTCGATGCGTAGGTGAATGGAGAAGAACTTAGAATGCAATTTACAGTGCCCATAATGAAAGTCAGGTAATCACGCCACTGACTGTTGTTTCAGGTTGTTGGATGGTTCAGCGTATTAAGGTAGGTATATCTATGAAAACAGCACTTATATCCTGTTTGCCTTCTGAAAATAAGTTTGTGTCTCATGGTGAAGGACTTCCTGATTGTGAACCAACAGAAATGTTTCTTGGGGACTGACAAAAATAACAGTGTTTCTTAAAACTTTTAAGTCAAAAGCAGCAGGCGTCAACTTCAAAAGATACATACTATATTCCTACCAGACTTCTCCCAACCATAAGATAATACAAGGCGACCTGAGTGACGGAGTTAAAGAATATACTTAATCGTGAGGCGGAAATTTTGGTTTTAATGCAGGAGCAATTAACGTTCTTCTGGAAAGCCGACATTTCTTATTGGATATAAGACAAATATGTGGAGCAATTGTATTGAATGTAATTTATAATTTTTAGCATTTCTCGTGCCGACAACATATTTGCACTATAACATAAATGTTTACTATTTAAATATTTTATCGCGAGTTTTATTGTAGTATTGAGACATTTTCTTGTATCACTCATGATTAGGGGGGTCTCATATCTTACAAAGGAAAATGCGCTATACTCATACATATAGTTGTACTCTAGATATAGGGAATTCACGGCGATAACCCATACATTGAGAATCACAATTAACAAAAGAGGTTACAGAACAAAAATGTGATTCTTCTAAAATGTAATTAGTTAGTAGTTCTGATGTTTCGCCTGGGAGACTTGAAACTTGGAAAATTTCTGAGGCAATGCCTCTTTCAAGCAGGAAAATATAACAATGGGCACAGTTTTCATAGCAATATGATTGGAAGCATCTATACATATACGTAGGTCATTCAATAATTAAAGAGGCAAATTGGTCTGGAGAAAAAATAATTGGTAGGACAAGTTTGATAATTTTAGGACTCGAAGTTGGCATCACTGGGATGAGCACTGACTATCTGGATGATCAGTGTTGCTGTGTTCATAACCTCACAATTAAGTTGAACGATAGCGGGTCGACATGAACATTCCACTTTGGTTGAACAACAATCTGTGATTCGGGTTTTACTTACTGAATGCGAAAAAACAGCTAATATATACCCTAGAATGACTAAAGTGTATGGTGAAACTTGTCTGAACCACGAACATTTTTAAAGTGGGTAGAACAATTCAAAATTGGCCAAGACTCAGTGACTGACGAACATTATTCTGGCCACATCAGTAGGAAAAGTCATGGTGACTATGTTTAAGGACGCTGTAGGTGCGTTTGTTTGTGCTTTTTTTTTTATCTCGATGAACAGCGTACAATAAATAGCCGGTATTACTATGCTTTTGAACAAGGTGGAGCCAGCCATAAGAGAGAAACGTCGTGGATCTCAGAAGAGAGGTGTGATTCTCCAGTAAGACAACGCACGTCCTCACTGCTTAGCAAAGCTGTAAAATCATCGACAAAATGGGTTGGGAGGTATTGCCTCATCCCCCTTACATTTAGCATTATCTAATTTCCATTTATTTGGTCCACAGAAAGAGGCATTACGTGGGAAGAAGTTCTAGGATAACGAAGATGTCAAAATATTTGTGCAAATTGGTTCAAACACCAAGATAAAGAGTTCTTTTTAGCCGGTGTAAAATAGCTGGTAACCCGTTGGAACCAGTGCAGAAATGTTGATAGGGATTATATTGAAAAATAGGAAAAGTCTTGTTTTGTAAAAATAAACGTTTATTTCTCTAGACCATTTTGTTTCTTAAATTATTGAATGCCCCTCATACAACAAAATCTTGTATTTCTCAAGCAGTCTTTGGTAGTAATTGCTTGTGGTGCCAAGACATTCACTGCAATAGCTTGGCATTTGGTTTGCATACATGCTAATCTTTTACCAGAAAATGTTTATAGTAGTTATGACGTGCACAGACTGGAAGCTCTGATTATTGTTGGTACACGAAAGTAGCTTATTGTGCAGCACGTTCCCTTTCTTTGACTCCTAGATTTTTCTTCTAAAAAATAGACTTGTAAATTTAAAGAAGTACATAAAAGTAGAGTTGCATTTGAGATCCTTGCAGATACAGCTGCTTTAGTATGCTTCTTTGTATTCACGCAGTCGTGTATTTCGGCATTTCCCCCACGGCGAACAGAAAACAACAGGACAACACATTGCACACTCCACTGGTGACTTCGATTGATCAGCATTACCGAGTACATTCTTTTTTTATGAAAGGAAATTGTTCCTTCCGAGCATCATATAAACGCATTTTCTCTTTGCCATTTTATGCTAGCTCAGCTACAGGAAGATACGTATGAAACTGAACGTGCGAGCACAACTAGGTGATATAACCTAGACGGTGCACTCCATGGCGATAGCAAACACAGTGGTCTGCATTAAATTCAGACTCGGACAGCGCGGCGGCAGCACTGAAAATTGGGGCATTTGCAGTCCCGAAATTTATTTGTCGGGACACCGTGAAGGAAGAAAATTTTGAAAACCGGAACGGTCCCGGTAAAACCGAGATGTCTGAGACCTCTACTCAAGATTATTCTCGTGAGTCGTCACACTTTTCAATATTAACTGCTAATCAGATAACAGAATGATCCACACGGGCCTAATGATTTACTTCGCGTTCTTTCCTGTGAGATCACAATACTAAATCATAACCATTGGGGAGCTAGGGTTTCGCCAGTTGTGTATCGCAATGGTTTATGTTAGTGAACCACCAAGCAGAGCGGAGGCGGAACGTCACCTCTCTCGTTTTGGTCTTGCTGTAAATTTTTTGCGACGTAGAAGTACACAAATCGTGCCATAGCACCAGTCAAAACTACCTTGAACTCGTGTTTCCAAGAAAAATCAGCACACGAAAGAGCGAGTACTGAGTATTTCTGAAAATCTAAATTTGCTAGGCTCAGCGACATCCTCCCTCATCGTCATTATTTTGGGAACCAACGGCTTTTGGATGCAGAGATGACTAGATTGAAAACAAGCGAGTTATGCAATTACATTTCGACTCGTATAATATTAATTATTTGAAAAAATGGAAATGGCTTTACACCATTTCCATTTACTGAATCTTGATACAAGACTAAATGGGAAAAATCACATGACAGTCAAATCACAAGAAGCCAGAATAAAATTAATTCAACTGAAATAAAACTAATTCAATAATTAATTCGAAAAGCAAGCTCTCATTAAACAATGCCATCACCCTTTGCAAAGCAATAATCAGCCCCTAATGTTTTATGCATGCCCTATCTGGATCAACGCCTCTAAAACTAATATCAAAATTACAGATCATCCAACACCATTTCCTCAGATTAGCCACTCATGCACTCTGGTTCATCTCAAACATTCAACTATGGCACAGACTTTCTCGTAGTAAAGTTTTCTAATTTCCTTGGTGTGGGCTAGCTTCAAGATCTCGTTTCATCCTCTCGTCAGCTGCCATCTATCGTCACCCAAAATACATTTTTGGAAGTTTTCTCTATTTTTCGGTTTCCTAATGGTAGATTCGAAATATTATTTTGAGAATTTTAAAGAAGAGTTAAACCTCGTCCAATATGAAAATTTTCGTTGAAAACTTTGGAGCCGTTTTTAAGAAATTGGCGTTAAAGCGATATTGTATATGTGAAATTTGAAGCTCTTTTTAACAAAAATATTTTGAGTTTTCGAAAAACTTCATTTAAAGTCATTTATAGCACTTTAATTTGCAAATGCAATAGTGTTTACAAATTACCGAAAATTTGTATATTTACGGCGTGAGAGATATTTAAAAAAATACATTTGTGTAATTTAAAAAAAAACAACAACAAACAAACAAAAGAATATCGAAAAATGAATTTAACACCATTTTAAACAGTGAAATTATCACAATCCTTTGAAAAAGACTGGAGCCTTTTTTAGTAAATGGCGTTTGAGCGTTTCTAAAAATGCGGAATTTTGAGATCATTTTCATAGAAAACTGTTGAGTTTTCGAGAAACTTTATATGACTATTTAAAGCACATATAATCATAAATACAATAATGTGAACAATTTGCAGCTAATGTAAATATTAACGACGAGAGACAAGTAAAAAATGTCATTTTTGAAAAAAAAGAAAAGATTAGAGCAATATGGTGAAACAAGCTCCTCTTCTCTACCAGCAAAATTCGTAATTTTACGAATTTTGAATTAAGTTAGGTTCATGACTCGTTTCGTTTGAATGACACTCGTAATTATTTTCCGAATAATTTAGTTATTGATTTGAGTGTCGAAATAATTACGACTGTAACCCAGATGTTTCCTACGTAATTTTAATATTTCTCAACCAAAATTATGTCGAGCTAGCTCAGTTAATTGGGTTCAAAGTTCATAATTGTTGCTACTAACTCAGCAACCAATTATTCAATCTGCAATCCATACAGAGTGGCGAGGAATCTGAAAATCTTATCAAAATATCTACTACTGGATTGCACGTAACGAATAATGATAATCAGCTTTCTTTTAAAGTAACAAATTGGAATTTATTATAATGTGAAATGTGATTCTAACAAAAGTTAAAAATGAATTGTTACATTGTTAATCCGAAATGAAATTATCTTTGGTCATGACCAGCTCTCTTTGTCTTGTAATAATTATAATTAAACCTTGTTATATTCGCGGACCTTCGCGCGCTCTTTACTTCTCCATTCGATGGCGCCACGTAGAATCTTTTCCGTCGTCGCAGCAGAATATTCCTTCTTCATTAAGTCCTCAGCCTAATGTTCGCGATCAAGTTCAAATTCTCCCAGCGATACTATTATTACCCGTTACTTCCGTTACTCGCATCATGAGTGGACGCTTATACACGTACTGTCTATTACTTTGTAGAATTCCTTAGTTGAGTTCTTATATTAAGATAAAACGTTCTCGTGGGAAAAGTCCCACAAGAACGTTTTATCTTAATATAAGAAACGATAGACTTAATTGTACTACAAGTTATTGCATCGGATTTGGTTGTCCTTCAACAGTCTTTCCTCGACTTGGTAAAATATCAGAAGCCGACCCGCTCATTACCGCGTTGCTAGAGTGAGTGTCACTGTTCTTCATAAAACCGAAAGCATCAGAACTCTATATCATCCTCTTTTGTCTAACAAAACAATACTATTTCCGCCTCCGCTCGGTCATTTCCACATCATCTTCACCTAGCGAAAATGACCTTTAACGCCGGTTGTTTACTTGACACACAGCAACCCCCTCGCGATCGTCTTTTGACATCTCTATATCCTACTTCATGAAAATAACATTTTCATACACAAAAATGGTTCGTCATTTTGGTATATCACAATAGCGTTTATATCATCATATAGAGCACGTTTAGCACTATTCCTACCAAAAGATTAAAAAACAAATTTGGAGTGGTATTTGAAAAAAATTTGTTTTTGAAATTTTTTAATATTGCACGCAATAAACGACTAAAAGTTTCGACACGCGCGAAAACGACACGCACGAAAACGACTAAAAGTTTCAAAAAGTGTATATGACCTTACTGAAAGAACTAAATATGGAGAAAAAATTTCATTTGAAGGAAAAATCTCTATTTTCAATTTTGTAGTTGTAGGAAGACGTTGGAAAAATCCTACTTTTTACCTCCTACTAAACTTTTGAAATTTTCGATAATTCAGAGCTCACCCTGAAAATCGGACATATGCCACCTTAATAAGAATATTTTACTCTTTTATTACAAGAAATTTAAAGAAAAAAATTGGAGACATTTTTGAGAAAATTTAGAAAATGGGCTTCATGTAAAGTACCTCCAAATTTAAAGCATTTTTCAAAATCTCAAATCTTTGACTCGAGCCAGATAGATAGGGGTTTCTTCAATTTGGAAGGTTCCCTGTGATTTTTCTATTCATGTGTAGTTAGCTATAATTGTTAATTAGAATTTAGTTTAATAATAAGTCTGCTAAACGTATGATGTAATAAAAAGATTGATCTATATACTACTTTCTTTCATGAACAAATAAAAAACAATAAAAATACTAATAGGCCTTAATCCCATCATATGTGAGAAGTTACAGAACCAAAGAACCTTAAATTGATTTTAAGACTGAAAATTCGATATCGTATGATCCAGATTCTAATTCGTGTTCCCCCGATACTGTAATACAAGGAAAAGTGAAAATTATAAATTTAGATAGAACTGACGGTATTCAATAAGTAAATTTACAACCTTCATCTTTACAATTAAAATTAATGCCCTGTAAATTCAATTACGGAGTAGTTAATAAAGTGTTGTTTCCTATTTTCGCTACTACACATATTGGTTAATGATGGTACACCCGTATTTCATATACCTCGGTAATAGGTTATTTTGCACGTTTGATAGTTTTTTCGAGTGGTATATTCTTCACCGTGATTTTTTTAGGCTTTTTCTTTTCAGGTCCTTACAGGTATCTATATTTCTTTTATGTCTATGACTTTCATTGTGATGTTATAGCCGCTCCAAGAAAAGCGATGTTAAATTATTAAGAACTAATGAATTATTGCTCATATCGGAAAGAAGAGACAATCAACAGACAATCTATCTTAATATTCGACTTGCATCTCATTTTCGCCAATTTTCTTCGTTACACCCTTATTACGGCTAGCCCTTCAATATTGTACAGAAACAGTTAGGTACGCAACAGAAAAAGGTACTTGGTACTTAAAGTTGTATATCTATTTTAATTGTTTAATGTCATCTGGCAATAAGTTATAAAGAAAAGTAGATGTATTGAATAAGAATGTCTTGTAGTGAACGATTGATACCAGGGCCGAATTTACTGTGGTGGGAACCCCTAGAAAAAAGTTTGGTAGGGGAACCTCAGCAAAAAGATCAATAACGCTTTAAAACTATTAACAGTTATTAATTTTCAGTAACCATATGACTCATGCATTTGACTGTATTGTTCTGTGATACACATACATTTGACACACATTCTGTGATACACATACATTTAACTGTAATTATTAATTTTTGGTAACAATAAAATACTTGTTTTAAATGTGTTAAAGAGGCACTTCCTCACGTTCGTTGCCGCAAAATCATGTCACATCGTCAAAACTTATTTATCTCAGGATATCGTTATTTCTTCTAAAAATAGCGAGATCGTTGAGATGTCGAGTCAATGTCGTTCGCTATCTATTTTTGACTTTTTTGAATTTTGAAAACAATCTTTCAGCAGTACAATTAGTATTCATCAAAATAATAAATTTTCCAAATGATTTCCACCTTAGGTAAAACACCCTGGAATTCTATTTGTATTATTGAATTGTTATTTGTGCCATAGAAAAAAAAGGCTAATTTGAATGTAAACTAATATAAATATAAAATTAAAACAAAATAAAAGTATAAAATAATCACAATTTTGTAATATAAGGATTACAACTAAAATATGGGAATACAAATATGTTATTCCAATGACAAAAATATAAGATTGGATTCACAACGTATGACTTTTGTTAAAACTCAACATTTTCCCCTACCTTTTGTATTTGGTGGGGCCCCCCTGGATCGCCGCCACCTTTCCCACCCTTAAATCCGGCCCTGATTGATACTGACATCTGATGAATGTGCTTCCTAACGACACGTGTTGTAATTACAAGTAGCATTGTATGACTGACATTGTCTTCGTGCCCACCTGTAGCATCGTGCTGGAGGGCCGCGCTGAGCCGACGCGCGGGCCTGCCAGCAGCTTGCGCACCACCACCCGCACGATGTTGATCATGAAGATGACGTTGAGGAAGATGGCGGCGCACACCGGGATGTTGAGCGCGATGCGGTACTTGCTCTCGCTGATCCAGCAACTGCAACACGGTACGACAGGCACGCTTTTCTTAGAGGGAATGTTAAAGAGATTCATGAAGTTTTTAAACATGTAAAATAATGTATCGGCGATGCCTCTGAACCACACTTTCTTAATGTAATTTACTTTTTTATTTAGTGTTTCGGGGCGCGATGACTTCTACGATCATTAGTTTCGTTAGTATAGTGAATACTATTGAATCCTAGAAGAAGAACCGGGGCCGACCTACCTGTATACTTCGGTTTTTCTAACGTGGCGGCTGAGAGTAGTATGTCCAAGATGGAATTCGGCACGACTTTTTGAGTCATTCTCAGTGGTACCGCTAGATGTTGCATGATCGCGACCGCATCAAGGAGTGCTGCAGCTCAAGCGACTCTAGCGGCAGCACTGAGAATGACTCAAAAAGGCGTGCCGAATTCCATCTTGGAGATCTACCCTCATCCGCCAAGTTAGAAAAATTCAAGTATAAGATTGATTTATAGCGTCAACTGTTATATTTATTATTTGTATCTGTATATTACATGTTTTATCATGGGATTCGGCGAGGTTCTTCGCACGCTGAATATTGCCGACATGCATGTCGGCTAGCCTAATTTTCCCCATTTAGATATCCCTCGCCAGACTCACAGATATCGCTCCAGCCGGAGCGAGCTCTTATATTCCTGACTTGTCCTCCGACTTGTGTGGTAGTGTAAAGCATGTAAGTATTCGTGTATCTTAAGTAAAGTGTGAGGATTGGGCAAGGAAGGGGAAGGAAAAATCGCGCGCGGCTCGTGCCCCGTTTATTGCACACACATTCCCCTGCTGATGATCGGAGAAACCACGAAACACTACCAATCAGAGCTGCCGGCCATTAGAATTCTCCTCCAGAGACCGGCTGAACTTTACGTAGTCATCTATCTACCGAAAATCCTGCCGCCACCATCGGAACTCGAACCTAAGGACCTACTCGTCAGCGGCACTCCAGTGACATCATTATGTATGACTTAGAGGTTTCCCTCCTCTAGGTATCTCTCTAAGCGGGACAACCCCTCCCCCTCAGCCAGCATAAGCGCTAAGATCCGCGACTGATCTCCCGATTTGTGTAGAGCATTCAAGTGGTGTGTAAGGGGAGAGGAGGGGAAGAGGATGAGGAAGGGAAGATCGCGCGTGGACAGTGGCTCATTTATTGGTTGATTGATTGATAGATCATTTGCTGTTTCCGGGCGCGTCAACTAGCCTTATCATTAGCCCCATAAGTGCAGTGCATGTTTTATCCCGTGATATGGAGGTGATCTTACTGATCTTAGGTGATCTTAGGCTGTCCCATGTTGTAGATTCTCTACATGCAAAAGATCCTTAAGCCTAAAAGAAGTTCCTGAGCTAAGTTCAAATCTCCTGTTTTGTCGCCCGAGTGAAACATTCTTTCCCCGCTAGATGGCGAAAGAAGCGCAGCAAAATTTGGGTTATTAGGCGGAAGAGGAGGCCTGATGGTCTGAGCCTCGCCACGTAAAACAAGGCATCGTTGATTGATTGATTGAGAAACCGTCGCGGCGCGCCGTCGGCGCAGGGACTCACTTGCCAGACTCCGTGGGGTCGGGGTCGCTGGCGCGCTTGGCGGCGTAGATGATGACGGCGGGCGCGGGCAGCCCCCAGCCGAGGGCGAAGAGGCCGCGCAGCAGCCGGCCCTCCGACACGAACGTCGCCACCAGCAGCGTGTGCAGGTACAGCCCTTCACAGAGCATCCAGCAGTAGTTGCTCACCAGGAAGTAGTGCAGCACTACGTCGAGCAGCTGACAGCCCGCCTGCGCACGCGCCCGCACGCGGTTTTTGTTTTTTCGCTCAGCTGAACAAACTATCGAACCCCGTGGGCTATTCTCATAGTTGCGAGCCAGTGGTGGACACAGGAAGAATTGAAAAAAGCAAGTGTGAGGGGGGTCGGTTGAAGGCTAGATTTGCAAAACGCTGACAGTGCCAACATTACATTTTCAGATTTTTCACAGGAACTACAAAATGTATCATGGCGAATAAGCAGGAAGTATTAGAATTTTTTTCAAGTACTTAAATATGACTCCAATGTATGTTCGGTAATACTGTTCAACAGAATTGCACTTTGTCAAAACGAATTTTTTCCTTTCTCAAAATAGCAAAACTATCGAAATTTGTGGGGGAATCTGACACTAATTTTTTTTGTTAACTCTAGTTTTTTAGATATACTAATTTCAAGTCGAAATACTAGAAATATACGTAGGTAGGTTGAAAAGCAATGCACACATGCTTGTAGAACACGAATAAACAATAGTAGCAAGATCAGGAAGAAGGGCATTAAAATACATTTCGGAAGATTCAAAATCATGTATTCATTGTTCTACATAGTCACTGTTAACATTTCTCCCAACGTGTAACCAGTTTTTTCATTCCGTCTCTCAGAAATGTTGCCTACTTTTCTTGAATCCAGGACTTGACAGCCCCCTTCACGTCATCATCCGAGGTGTATTGATTATCCTTTTGTCTTTCTTGAGTAGAGGATAGAAATGAAAGTCGCAAGGTGCGAGATGGGGGGAGTGAGGAGGGTGAGGAATGGGTTCAAACACTAGGTTTCCCAGAGCATCTGCAGTTGCGCGTAAGGTGTGTGGACGAACGTTGACATGTTACAAGATTATTGGCGCCAGGCTGTCTCTAACATGACAAACTCGGCGTCGGAGGTGTTTTAGAGTCTGTATCTACCGAGAAGAATTTACCGTCACACCTTGTTCCAGAGACTCGGTCCCATAAACTCGATTAGCATTCCCAAACACAGTTAAAATAACCTTTTTTGCGGATGCTTATATTTTGAACTTTTTCACCTTTGGAGAAGTCAGATGTCGATATTCAGCGCTTCGCCTCTGCTCTTCTGGGTCGTAATGATGAATCCATGACTCGTTCCCCGTCACAATATTCACAAGAAAGTCGATTCCTTCGTCGCGGTAGCGCTGCAAAAGTTGCTCGCAGCATTCCAATCCACGCTCTTTGTTCTCGTCTGCGAGATGGCATTGTACTCATCGTGCACAGATTTTACGGTATCCCAATTGTCCAATAATGAAGCCCACACGTTCCTTGGATATTCCAATATGATTTACAATACGCCATTGAGTGATTCGCCGTTTACTTTGAATCAAATCGTCGACGAGCTTGCGATGTTTATCGTCTGTGGCAGTGATAAGACGTCTGATGCGTAGTTCATCGAAAATACTGGCTTTTCCTTGCTCGCAATCACGAAATTTAATTACACATCGACGTACGATAGTCCTATCAACAGCATCGTTACCATAAATAGCCTTTAAAAGACAATGAATCTCAAGTAGGAATAACTTTTTCAGCAATTCAAAAACAGCACGCTGTTTCACTCACTCGCGTTCACATTGCATTCGAACACGTCTCCATACTTGCGATTCTCAAAATGAAATGGACGACTTCGCCGAACTGAAACCTAGGCAACCCCGACAGAAGAAATGGTTCTTCCACCTGGCATGAGGCGCGTTGCTGAAGATCATTCTGTCGCGATCTATCAGCATGTGTGCAAAACATTTCAGCCTACCCTCGTACTTCGGAATTCTTTACTTTCTGACTAAATCCTGATAGTTATATAACTAAAGCCCTAATTTTGAATCGAAACTAATGAATGTGAGATTAGATATTGTTTAGTTCCTATCGATATGGTTTTATAGCTTCACTATCATCAAATAAAAGACATTCACGTGCATGTCTTCTCCTTGCTCGTCGCTCATCACTTGTATTCTTTTTCTGTGTTTTCTCTTGTTTTTATCCATCAATAGCCCGACATCACAGCAGTGCACCTTTTCTCCTTGTACCTTTGTTCCATTTGCGAAATGTCCTGATGGAATCGCTCTCCATGTTTGTCACTTAGAGCATCGCAGTTATCGAGGGAGGAGTCTTGGTGAAAATGTAGGAAATGAAGTTTATCCTGTGAAAATGAAGGATGAAGTGATATTTCCTTTCCAGTCTTCGTCTACGTACTTGCTGAGTGTACTCTTTCGGAGGGATACAGACAGACCGCTTCCCTATGGTCGAATGGCTGATGGGATGTTGTGGTATTCTATTCACCCTTTTTTCTGGTCATGCCATGCAGTCACGAAATTATACAGAGTAATAAAAATTACCCATAACCCATCACTGCTGTGCTCAGATGTGCTAACATGACATCCAGGCGTTTCTCAAAAATTCCTCATGACTTGTACGGGTTATATCAAAGAACCAAGAGCTAACAGCAAGTTTTAATTGTCATTTTGTTTTTATCCAATATCAAATAAATCAGAAATGGCTATTTTCAATCCAGAAAGAGTTTCACTGTTGGCCAGTGTAATCTGCTCCTTCGAACGTTGAATGTGCCGAGTGAGTTTGGCACGTTCAGCTTTTTCCATTTCTAGTCTTCGATTATACTTCGGAACCCAATCACATAAATTTGTACAAGAAAAATGATACTTTCTTAGAATGTGAATTAAGTGTCAAAATATAGCCCACCCTGATGCTATGGGAATACTCGTTTGAAATGTGAGATCAACATGTGAAAAACCTTTTCAATGAATTGAGTGTAATTACATAAAAATAGGGGGCATTACTTCTATTCCTCCCTTGATCTGCTTGAGGTGAAAATTCTGTTGGTGCATTCCTTTGGCTTTGTACGCTTCAGACTTTACATAGAAATAAATAATTAAGGTCTGTATAAATTGTTAAAAAATACAAACAATCGACTTATTTTTATACAGACGAATGTTACTTTTTATTAAATACGATTTATATAACATATATCCTGAGAAAGATCATAATATTCCACTGCCCTAAACGTCGTCATAACACCTAATACGCTCATAATGTTTAAAACCTTTTTTAACAGCCTAATATTACTAATAAGTACTGCTAATGTTTATATAATTATTCCTTTATTATAGTGTGACGTATATCTGTTAGTGATTTGCATGGCATTAAAACTATACTATATTTACTTGTGACAATTTAACAATGAAAAGTTTCAGAAGAAATAGTCAAAATCGTAAACGGGATAGTTTCGAGCTGATCGAGTTTGACATTACGGGATGTGAGGTGTGTCTGACATACTCACCCCATTGTCAGCAATCACATCCGGCCGTGCTACAACAAGGCCGTACCACAAGAGCCACAGCAGGTTGTTGGCGGCAAACGAGGAGAAGAGGTTCATGTGTAATGTAGTGCGCGCACAGCGAAGAGACCTGAGGACAGAAAATGAAAAATTCGTGTTGTTTCTCGTATTTCTAAGTGAGAAGAATTTTGTATTTTACCATAATAATCTCTGAGTTTGAGACGTGGTTGCTATTGATTTAATCTGCTATTGAATAATCTTGCAAGAAGCATCTTGCTTAAATTATAATAATTCTTTAGAATTCAGACATGCCAGCTTTTATCTCTACTATTGTTACAATATTTTCATAATCTCTGAATGTTTACAAAAGAAATGAACACCTAAAAATGTTACTCACTTGAAGTAAAGAAGAATTCCAATGGACAGTAAAAGTGCTACCAGTGACACCATGTAGCCTGCTTTGTAGATTAGGATCACTGTCTCCTCCCACTGCGAACATATATTTCTAAGTTAGAGTTCTTTAGAAGTTTATTTTTCGTATTAGATAAAAATAATGTCCTCATATGATTTTATCGTGTATACAGGGGTCTCTGAATAAATGTTACAAACTATTAGGGCTGAAAGGAAATCGCAAATGATAACTTTTTGCCATTAAACTTGTGTCTGGATATTTCACATAACGGAAGTTACTCGTGACATTCGGACCTGATTTATAAGCAATGTCATTATCGAAGGATGTTTTGCTGGTTCATGAAATCTTTTTGACTACGTCTGAACGTAAACTGCCAAACACGAGTACATAAAGAGTGGTCTGCTCACAAACGGAAAATGTCACGAGTGTAACATTTTTTTAAATTTATTTATTTAGGTCGCTTTATAAACAACTAAGGCAGGGATGTCTAACTGGTGGCCCGCGGTGCCATTTATTGTGGTCCGCGAAAGGTTATTAGACAAATGTGAAAGCCTCTTGTTGCTTTGTCGGGCGAGAACACTGCGCACCTGGCGCACCCTCCTGCAGGTGTCAACAGCCCCCTTTGATACAAAGTAGCTTAAATTTAGATTTATGGAATTTTTTTCTTGTAAATTCAGAATTTCAAAATCATTCCAATGTGTTTAACTGCGTTATGCATTGTAGAGCCTGATATCGCGCATAGTTCCATCCTCTCGCCTTTGTTTCAGAGCAGCCGAGCGGACTACCGATATCAACAATACGGGGTCGAGTGTGAATGGCCCGAGTAATGACAATGTAGTTTAATATTTATTTGCAACCTTCAATTGAATTAAATATTTCATTTTAATTGTTTTTGAGCAAAGAGAGTAACAAATAACATGTGTAACATTGTTATATAAAATTTCCTACATGTTCTTTGGCAAAAAAGTGAACATTTTTGATGTTCTATTTGTTTCTACAAACAGATGAAAACGATCCCAAATAATGAAAATTAAACGTGGAGATTCTTGTCAGCAGTTCTTTGAAACAATACAACAACAACAAAAACCGCAAAAAAAACAACAAACAACAAGAACTGTCACAGCCGACTTGAAGTTTTGAATTTTTTTAAAAAGTGTATTGTTGGCGTGGACCCTGTTAAAATTTACCTTCAACTTTTCCTAGACGAACATAGAATTAAATTTATCTTTTTGGTTCAATCTCGATTTTGTTTGATTTTGGTATAATCATTTGCAGCTAGCGTCTTATCATAATATCGCAGCACTTCAAGTGATATTTAGTGTGACTATTTCACGAATTAAAACATTACATGAATCGAATGGATAATTAAATCACAGGAACTACGAAAAATGTATTCAGCTCCAAGTTATCACTACCTCCTGGAAAAACTTATATTCAAGTAAAATTTGAATAACAGTTTAATGTAGAAAATGATTTCAAATATATTTCAATTTTATGGTAATAAAACTTCGAAAAAACAATTATAACAAAGTTACTTACAAGAACACTTATTAAAAACACAATTCTTAAAATTGTAGGAAGTTGAGTTTTCCATGTATGTGTTCCGTGTAATATTTGAAATGGAAGCTCAATTAACAGCGGTATTCGTCAATTTCGAATGGATTGAATACAACCTGTGTACTCATTGAAGTATTTTTCTGAATAATTTTGGTTGTAACGTTCCACATTGTTTTCATAGAATGTTCTTTATACTCATCATATAATCTTCGCATATTAATTGCCTCAAATATGTGTAATTTCTTCATTTGTAGTTGGTGCTGTCCATTTGTATTTTCTTTCTTCACAAAATTCTTGAAATTCACTTCCACACACTTTCTCTGTTGCTTTTGCTGTTTTTCGGCACTGAATCTTTAATAATAGATTATATTTAAGTTTTAAACAATACCAACAAGACACATTTTAATATTATATTGATGCTCACAAGCTATTATGGACCTAAAACAATTGCTGTCTTTATCTTAAAAAGGTATACGAAGTGATTACAGCGGAGTGCAGAAGGTAAACAAAGTGATTGTTATATCGCGATAGACATCTGGGATTCGTTGAATTTGAATATACTAGTGCTTAGCATGGGTTACTCACGACACGGACAGACCTGATTGAAATAGTGAAATTAATCACTTAGTACCGCACTCCATCACGATGGCGCTGATAAGATTGGGGAATTTATGTTCAAATTAAATGATCGTTAGCATTAGTTTCGGAGAAGTTACAGAAAAGCTGCTAGTGCCACGTATTTTCACGCTTCCCAAGTCACGCTAAAAGTGATTTTCGGAAAATTTAAAAAAATTGTGGTATATTCTGAAAGGTATGAGGTTTAAATTGACATTATATTGATATTACAATTCTGATGACGGAAAAGAAATGCATCTAAATTTTCATCTCTCATATTTCAGAGTAACACAGGTTTTAATAAAAATATACCTGACGTTTATTCCAGATTCTCCTGATGCACCCACACAGAAAAAATCTCTCCCTGAGTTCGCACGCCGCCTCCTTCCTCCCACGCGCTCCTCTCCGCGTATAAATTCCCCAAATTTGATAAAGCCGGAGGTTCAAGGGCTTCCTACAGGGCGCGCGGACTCTGCGTTTGCTCTGCGCCAACTTTTAATTGCCGAGGGGCGGCGGCGGCGCGGGCGCGACAGACGCCGGGGGGCGGGGCATGGAGGGGACGGACGAGGTGCGGCGCCAGGGGAGGGGCGGGGCGGGGCGAACAACGGGGTTCGTCGCTTACGGCCAATTTCCATAAGAAAACGCTGGGATTTGGCGCGCCTGTAATTAGGAGGGACTATTTGTATGGAAATGAATTTACCTGGTCCACTGCTGTCGCTTCCGCACCCACTCTGATTGGTCGGCTACTTGATTACCCCAGCATACGAGATGGCGCGACCGACCGTATTTTGGTTGGGCTTCCGCTGTTGAGGTTGGCTTGTCCGGTCCGGCGCGACGCTGACAAATAGTGAAGGGAAGGCGTGACTTATTTGTCAGCGTACTTTAATAGAGATTTGAAATGGGTCAGTTCAGATACTGCTGCAGTTTTGATGACAATAAGAAAATTTATTATTTGTAACAAGCTTAGCCTGGCGCATCTACCTGGGGATACTTTCAGGTATCAGTTTTTATTTGTGGTAGGCAAGTATATTACAAATACATTTTAAAAACATTAAGGTTGCCTGGATTATCTACCCCTTGAAACAGACGGTTAGATAAAAAAGTATCGATAGAAGTACTTTAAAAAATCGTTTTTCCATTCATTACATTAGTAGGTTACATCGTCAATATACTGTCGTATGTTCTAGGGAATTACATTTAGCCGAAAAGGCAATATAGTAACTCACACCGGGTCAGCACTGTATGTACCGTATAACGCCCTTCCCCCAAAAACGTGTTGCTTTCTTGAATTCTTCTGGACTATTCTGGAAAGTTCCGGGTAGCAATAGAGCGAATCGATTTGTCTTGTCGAGAGCAGTCAAATGTGATCACATCCGTAGGTGGGTCTAAAACTCCCCCAAAACACTTTTAGGCGCTTAACCGCGTCCAACCGTTTTTTGATAACCATTTTTTGAGTAACTACATAATTAGATTTCATATATGTTGTATATGATGAATCAAGTGGTAACGATTCATGTAAATGCTGGTAAGAGCACAGTAATTCACGTTTCGCCATTGTTCTCGAACGTGCATTGAAACCATAAAACCCCACGTTTTTCTATCATTCTTCCAGAACATTTTAGAAGAAACAGACTGAAAACTGTGCTAATTGATATCTTGTTGAGAGGAATCGAATGAGCTATTGATCAGGTCTATAGGTGCGATAAGTCACCCAACATGCGTTTTAGTTGCTTAAAAAAACACAACAAAAACGTTTTTATGGACATTTCTTGGAATATTTTGAATGTATCAGTCCTTGACGCGTCGAATGACTCCTCATTTGTATCGATTGGTGAATCGGAAGGGGTGTAACTGTGAGTGACGGACAGACACAAATTTCTGACTACAATACAAGGACCCTCCAAGGACGAGTGTGACATATACGTCACAGCTAAGAAGTTATGATAAGCCCTGGCGCTGCAGGTTGATATTTCTGTACCTGCAAGTGTTCTCTTTTTGCAGAGAGGTCTGATTCGTCATTTTATTGTGCTATCTTACCCAAAAAAGATGTTATAGTATTTTTTCCCGCAGTTCAAAAATTGTGATACTTTTTTTGATGGGCTCTGATCATTGATAAGTTGAATTCATAGCTTCTGTTATGAGTTCAATTTATCTCTGTGGAATATATCTCACAGATAGTTATAAAAGCAATGTAAATTAATTAATTTTATTATTATTATTAATTATTATTATTATTATTATTATTATTATTATTATTATTATTATTATTATTATTATTACGGAAAGATGTGAAGGAATGAAAAGGTAAGTGTAACATATACGTCACACTCGTCCTTCTCCATAGATTTTCACGCCTCTCCACAGTTTTCATATTTTTCACTTCGTTTCATTAGTCAGTCAAAAATTGGATTTTTTATAAGATTTATTTTAATTTGTGAAGAATACCAACCGTTTTAGAGATGGACTGACTATCGCAGAATGATTTCAGTTGCTTAAAGAAGACATTCAAAGCATCGATGGCGATGATGATATTATAGAGGTAGAGGATATACCACCACCTGCAAACGAGTTAACTGACGAAAAGAGTGGTGATGAGAACACAGGAGGTCTGCTGGATAATTTGAGTGGCAATAAATTGGTGAGTGAACCTGAAACTGTTTTGTCTTATAGGCTGATTGGGAAATGGGTGGACAAAAGTGTGGTTGCAGCAAAAGTGTAATTGCATCAATTGGGAAAATCTTCAGTCAAGCATGTAAAGAGATATTAATCAAAAGAGAAAAGAACATATAAGTGTCCTTCACCCAGCAATTATTAGCATAATCAATTGAAATATGGGTAATACGGATTGAATGGGTCGATATATAAATCAGTATCAGAGGTAAGAATGGTACTAGACAATATTCACGAAGCTACTAGATGCAGCGATAAATAATGCTTTGCAGATTTACAGGAAGACAGAAAAGAAAATCACTTAACTTGAATTCAGAAGAGACTTTGCCATCACATGCCTCAGAAGCTATATAACAGCTGCAAATCTGTGGGTCCAACAGCTCTGTCGTCGGAGAGGTCAACGCGAGTTTTGGACGACTTTCGGTTCGATCGAGCTGATCATCTACTTGGGGAAGTAGAAACTAAAATGAGATGTGTAAATGATGAATGTAAAAGTGGCGTTGCGTGAGTGTGCATGAATTATGACGTTGGTTTGTGACTGAAATGCAATGTAGGTACCATTTCATACGTAAAATGAAAAATGAATACGTCCCACCCTCTCATTCCTCCCTAATACGTGAAATAATTTTTTAAACATTTTTTTGGGTTAAACTGAAGTAGTTGGATTAAAAGATGTAAATAATTTAACTTTTTTGATGAAAAATAATTCTCGCCCTTGGAGGGAAATAATACAATGTATTACTTCAAAATGGACAACCTGGGCATCAAGGCGCTAACTACCTCCGCTCGAAGGGTCATGCGTTTCGCATTTGCTTTTTTGCGATTGTCCATTCTTATTTCTTAACCATCGTGTATTATTTTTTATTATTATCGTCTGAGGCTTTCAACTGTAGTTTTCATTAAGAAAGACAACTTTAAAGACAGTCCAATTCCTTTGAAATATTTACGAGAACTCGCCAAGTCCTTTTTTTGAAGAATGTGTCTCAGTGCATTATAGCTGATCACGTTACGTGCTTCATTGCTAACCAAACTAACAATAATTTGTTACATTTGTTTCTATTGTCGTTTCTACATTGCGTGGAGTTTATCATTACGACCTATCAGCGCCCACGTATTCGAACTTAGCCGATCGGACGGTAAAGGCTTTCTAAGGCTGACCCACGAAGGGACAGACATGGCTTCCGTAAAACGCATTTTTTCTACACTTTTTGAGAATGTTAACCACGCTTATATCATTATATTCCTCTCTTCGCAAACTTGTTGAAAATAATATATTCTTCTATTTAAGAAATTAAAGCTTTGTCAGCATTTACTAACTTAAAAATATTACAAACAAGAGAGCGAGGTATGATATTTCCTCCATCATCCACACAATCTGGCATAAACAGTAACCCCGAATTTCAAACAGTTTCGAAGATATTTGCTGTGCCCAAATTGTGTGCCTCGTTCTTGTTACCCTTCAAAAACTGAAAAAATTTTAACACTCACTTGCAGAAAATATAAGATGTATTACTAAATACTTGTTTGTTTGAAATACATGTAGTTCGTAAACATGCGCATTTTCCCTTCAATAATATTGCAATTGATTCTGGACCCAATGCCTGCTATGGGTTCTCTCTGGGTACCGGAATGGCATTGCTGTTCGACTGGTAAGTTTTCGAACACAAGAAAATATTAAGATGAGGGGGAAAATATGAAAATTAGTGAACACGATAAGAAATAACTTAAGGAATGAAGGGAAAACCAAGACAGCAACACCAGTTGTTCGGTATGGTCGAGATACCTCGACGCTCAAGCAACATCGCAAGGACGTAGATTGATAGTGCTATGGACTTAGAAAATTCACAGGCACTATTTTAAACTAAATTTTGGAGTTTCTTACCATTAACGAGTCCAAGTCCACGCAGTTGGTGTAATTAGACCATGGTTTGTTGGAGCTCCAATGCCGGAACCATGACCCATTCTCGTCACAGTCTTTGTGCGCGAAACCTGCCACACAAATATAAAACTTCACTTAGAGAGGTAGAAAAATGTAATTACACGTATTATAATGTATATAATGTATATATGTATAATGTATATATAAAGAAATGATTATATTTCAGAACTCTTCTACATTTACACATTGCGAAACCGCTTTAAATAGGATACTTTTCATTCTTAAACCGGCATGAAATTTAGATATGTAGGTAAAGTAAGCGTCCAATAATGTTATGTGTATTGGCCAATTTCAGGAAATCAGCTCTTGAATGTAAAAGATGATCCTTCGGTGAGTGGGAGGTCATACCTTCGCGGACTGATGTCATGGAAGGATTGGGCGGTGGAGTGGGCGAGTCTAGTCGAGGATACCAAGGTTTGGTTTCGTAGTGACACGTCCTGCAGCCCTCCATTAATCACTGTTTCTGGTTTTGTGCCTAATGTCGAGCTACGGATGTCTCCTGCAATATCCAGCAGCGGTTCTTGCTGTTTTCAATTCCGGAGAAAGGCTCCAGATGTCGGATAATACAATTAATTTTCTCGAATATTCGAAGGAGGACCATCAGTACTAAGATACTCTTTTAACGCAGATACACAGTATCACGCCAAATACTACAAATTGGAGAGAAGAGGGGGAGAGGGAGGGTGGGAGAGGGAGAGAGAGGGAAAGTGGGAGAAAGAGGGAGGGAGAGAAGGGGACTGAGAGGGGAAGAGAGAGTTATGTGAACATATGTGGAAGACGGTGGGGGCTCATGGGGCTTCAGCCTCCTCCCCAGAAGCCGATGATACGTATTAAAAATATATAGCTTTGTTTAGTAATGTTTAGTATTTACGTTTCATTATGCTGTTAGTAACCAGGTTGCTGTAACATAAATGTTGTTTAAACAAGAATAATTGTATACGAAGTTTGAAATATTACACGCTATTCAATGGAGAGATTTCATTTAATCTTAATTATATAAAACATGTCACAGTCGAATTAATACAACCAGTTTGGAGTTCCACAAGCCAGAAATATTATCATTGTCTGGGGATGTGGCTGCAATGTGAAAATATTTAAGGAAAATGTTGAAAACTATTTAACAGCAACTGAAACGAAGAAAAAGGCGCTTACTGTTCAAGTTACACGTTTAAAAAATTTACTCAGAAATGAAGATTACAGTTGTATAACACTCTTCGCAAAAAGGACGATACATCAAACGAGACGGTGGACTCAATACTTGAACTTCTAGAATAATATTGTGTGCCCCAAAAGAATGAAATTATGACTCTCTTTAAGTTTATCACGCGTAAACAAGATGAAGATTTATTTTTAACAAAATTATGAAAGTTAGTATCAAAATGCAACGTTGGAGATCAAGAAACAATTTTTATGAACCCAAATTGCTTTAGGAATTTCTTCTGCTTCTGTTCAAGAAAGATTATTAAGAGATGAACTGTCTTTGAATCAAATGATTCAGTACTGTAAAGGTGTTGAAATAACACAAGCAAACATGTCATTCATTAACCCAAAAGAGACATTTGCTTTTAACGCAAGTTCAAAATTAAAAGATATGAAAGAAAATAAAAATATGTGTTTTTAGTGCCTGAAGTGTGGTGGGCAACATCAAAGTCTTCAGTATTGTCCAGCATTAGGACAAAAGTGCAATTGATGTGGAAGGAGTAATCGTTTCGCTAAGCGCCCATTTCAATAAATACATAATGCAGTTGAAACAATGTCAAGTAAGGTTTAAGAGTCGTTAGACTCTGTTCTTTTAGTTAATAATGTTAAGATGAAAGTAAGGTTTAAAGATATTTATGTAGATGGAAGAATCATACCTTTCAAACTAGATACTGGTACTGAAATCAATATTTTTCCTTGATATATTGTAGGGAAATCTGCATTAACTGACAAAATAAAAAACAGTAATTTTCAGCTAGATTACGGAGGATTCAAAATTGAGCTAGTAGGAGAGTTGTTTGTCTAAGTTACGACCAATACGAGACTTGTATTAGATTGGGGCTTATCCAACAAATAGATCAGGTTACTGACATACCTAAGCAAAATAATAATAATAATAATAGTCATCCGCAAAGAGAACTGTTTTTCCGTTTCGAATCGTCGAGGGCATATCGTTTACGTATAGTAAGAAGAGAATAGGGCCTAAAATCGATCCTTGAGGAACTCCACGTGCCATTGGCAAAGAGTCGGAAAGGTGTGTACATAATGTTCCATCATTCCAGTAAGGTATTTCCACTCTCTGTGATCGTTGTTTAAGGTACGAACATAACCAATCTAGGGCAATACCACGGATTCCATATGACGGTAATTTTGAAAGTAAAATGTCATGATCAATGACGTCAAAACCTTTTGAGAGATCTAAAAATAATCCAAAAGGTACTTCGTTTTGGTCCAGTGATGAGGTGACTTTAAGAAAGGAAAATATGGCTGTTTCCGTAGATTTTGATTTTCTTAATCCATGTTGGCAATCTGAAAGCGCGTCGTGATTACTGAGAAAGGTTGTTATTCGTTCGTAAAAAAGTCTCTCTAATATTTTTGAAAAAACTGACAGAAGAGAAATAGGCTGATAATTTTGAATTTAATTTTTGTTGCCTTTTTTGAAGTGCGGCTTAATCTTAGCAGTTTTGAAAATATCTGGAAACGTTCCGGTGCATAAGGATGCATTAAGTATGTGAGTTAACGGGTGTATAATGGCAGGCGCACATGTCTTTAACAAAGAATCCGGGAATACATCTAAACCGACTGAATAATTATTTTTTAGTTTACCGATTATTTTGAGATTTTCATGGGAAGAAGTTTCGGAAACGAACATCGTGTCAAAAATTTTGGGGGAAATGCCTGTTATTGAATTTTGTGGCTGAAGACCCTTAGTGAGATCGGCAGCAATTCTCGAAAAGTATTGGTATTTTACATGATTATCTGTTAAGTAAAGTAGTTGAGTATTATATGTACGGATGACCTGCTTCTGTTGCTTCTGAAGCTCCGTTCAAAGCTATTGCGTTTACGTGCCATTGGGGAAATTACCTTGGGAAATAGTTGGGATGTTGATCCACGTGTGTATTGAGACGTGTTGCAGCTGACGTTGCGTAGATTTTGAAGTAAGATCATGTGCATTTTTTCGAAAATTTGTTGTACAAAAATTTGATGACATGTGTTAATTCAGAGAGGAATTGGGGTATAAATAGTTTTAAATCCAAAATAGCAAACCAAGTTCGTAAAAAAGCAGTTTATTACCACACACTTTTTCAAGTGAATATATCATTGACAAGCGCAAGTGCCGTATAACCCGTAGATATACCGTAGAGAATGCCAGTTCACCGATGGCTAGTAGATGTCCCGAACAACTTGCCGTATTACCAAAAGTCCGACAGAGAAGTCCGTAATCTTACTTGTCGTCACTCACTACACTTGCACTAGATATCACTATAACTTCGCCTTACGCCGGGATGGCTTCAACGGAAAGGGCTCATTTATACCCCCTCAGGGCTGAAGCTTCGCCGGCCAGCCCGACCGTACGCCCGATGGCGCGTTGCAGCGCGCCGACCGGAGCGTGACGGCTGCGCGCGCTCCGCCCGTTCCGCTCTTTCCGGAGGCGATGACGTCCCGCCGCTGAGCTCCTGCGGCGGGTCTTTCAATGGCGCGCGGGCGGCCATTGCAAATAGTATTACATAAACATTACTATGGGTGAAAAAGTACGTGCTGTTTTAGCTAGTTACAGTTTTAATATAAATAACTAAAAATGTGTAGGTTTATTGTTGACCTTTTAATAAGAAGTTTTTAAAGAGAACAGTTGCCATTTAAAATTTTAGTACATACGCATGAAAGTTTTTTTTTCACCCGCTTCAGCTGTGGCCCTGAGAATCGGGTGCGTGTGCGGAACCGCCGCTCCGCCATCTTCGCCAGCGCCTCCTGTTGCGCGGAGGTCCCGGGCTGCCTCCGCTCGCGCTCATTGTATTAAGCGGCGCGATGAGCGGCGGGCGCTGGCGCCCGGGGAGACAAACGAGGTCGTTAGGCCGCCGTCGCCTGGTGTCGCTGCCGGCGCGGGTGGAGACGAGGTGGGCCGGGTGGGGTGCGCCGGAGAGGGGAGGGGCGGGATTGGAGGGTGCGGTGCGGGGCGGTGGGCAGAGGGGGGCGGGGAGAAGGGGAAGGCGAGGTGGAGAGGGGGCGGGGAGGTGAGGGCCGGCGGGGAGGAGCGAGGAAGGGCGTGGAGGAGCGTGGCGAGGCGTGGGAGGGCGTGGAGGAGCGTGGCGAGGCATGGCAGGGCGGGGAGGGGCGGGGCGAGGTGAGTGGGCAAGGGAGGGGAATAGCGCGTGGCAGCGGTAGTGGCGCTAACGAATTCGCCGCGATCGCGATTAACATGGTGGAGACGGAGGGGAGGATTGGAAGGAGGAGGGAAAACGGCGCCTTAGATGGAACAGCCGCATCCGAGGAAAAAAACGGGTGAAACTTTGCGGAAGTACAGAAATGAGATGAATGTCGATGTGAAGTATTCTAAGAGGTTTTTGTTTTTAAGTCATTAAAAATTAAAAACAAAAAATGCATCGTTTAAGCGTGTATGATGCCGACATATTGTAAGAGAGTATGTATACAGATATTCCGGGAAAATGAGTAGTGCTGCTTAGAGTACAAACATTTGCATATGAAAGCAAGCTGTCGGTTCAAATAACGCGGATCAAAGTTTTGAACGCCAGAAAGTTTTTTTCTGGTTGACACAAGGAAAACGTGTAAACTGAAGATCGGGCAATAATCGATAGAAATAAAATAAAAAACAAACAACATGATGATGAAGGTACTTAAAAAGTAATGTAAAAATATTTCAATTAAATTCAAAACGACGGGTTCATTTAAGACAATACCTCATGATAAAGATGCTTCAAAGACTTCATTATACATGCTAGATTGAGGAATCCGGGAAAGACCAACAAGTTTGCTATCTAAAAGGAAATGATGAAAGAGCTAGATATTTGGGTAATGCATGAAGGAGGAAAATAAGAAAATGGAAAACCAGAATGGGAAAACACTAGGCAAGAGAAAAATAAAGTAAAACAAAGAAAAGGTTTTTAAATTAATTGTATTTGGGGTTTCAATTTTGGGATCTTAGAATTGAGATGTCGAGATTCGGTCACAATGTTAATTGATGGAATTAACTCAGACGACTTCTCGCCCAAGCCCTAATTTTAAAAACGTTTCCAATGCTGACAAGGCACTGACGTTCTTCAAGAAGCAAGGGAATAGGGTTAAAGTATTGGGTTGTAGGGTGACAGTTGATTTCAAATGTTTCAGTTTTACGTCTTGCAGAAATCTCGAATAAAAACGGATGTATTGAAACACCTATGTATTTAATCTCGTATAATACGCTGCACACTGGCTTTGGCCTGTGATTATATTGCAATATCGATGTGTCGTTGTTTTGAAAAAACATTGTCATATTTCCAAAGGAGAGCGGAAAATCTCAACGAAGGCGCTATGCGCGACCCTGGAGCCGCACGAGCGTAGCTTCCGGTGACAAGATTGCGCCGGAAGTGCACCTCTCGCGAAGTGGGCGTCGCCGGCAGAGAGCCCTGCGCTTTAATTTAGCGACCCTTTAGCTCCCGCGCCGGCAGGGAAGGAGTTCTCAGGAGAAAGAATGATTATCCTCTTAAGCACTTGGGGGGAAGAGGCGCTTTTATGCCGGCCCACCATTTTTCAGCATTTCCTGATTTTCTTGGCAGAATGACAGTAGTCACGTCGCGAAACAGTAGCTTGGCTTCGTGGATTAGCTTTCTGTACACAAATGAATTAAATGTTAAGGAAACTGATGTTTAAATTTGGTTTTGAAAATTCGCGATTTTGAAGGTAAAATGATTGTAGCGTTTTCTTTCCTTTAAACGCTGAAGATTTGCCGAGGTAGATAATTCGGAGCCGGAAATACTCGTAGGCATGGATGATAGAGATAGAGGAAAAAGATAATACACCAGGATATAACGGTGATACAAAAGAGAGAGATAATGAAATGTAACAGAGGAAATAAATATTTTGGGGCACTCAAGCGTACGTAGCGTACTCATACGTACGTAGGAAATGTAGTACCTTGAGGAAATTTTTGGGGACAAGGGAAATCCAAGATAGGAGTTTTCTGATGATATAAAAAGGATGAAGTTTGTGTGGTACAGACTGAAGAGGACGAAAATACAAATAGAAATATGGTCACAGAAATGGTACGTTGACATTTGAATAGGAATGTAAATAATGTGAAAATAAAACTAATGGTGCTACAACACCACTTACTTTCTCGTATTATTAATGGCTACGTAATACAATATTTATACATATTAATACATATTACGTAATATTACGTATTACGTAATACTACAACTTTTGTCCACACTAACACATCTCAGCCATCCATCACTTGTAACACTCAATACCAATTATAGCGCTTGAAGTGCAAAGAGCTAATTACTTTAAAGCAAATACATCTATACAAATTCAACAATCCAAAGCCGCGTTCCATACAGAGAGAATCTTTGACTTCCAACAATGAGAATTCGAAGATTCTACGCGAGAGTAGAAAGAAAGATATAAATTTTGTAATTTTAAAGCCTTTTCAGGGTAGAACATCTTTAGTTTTTCTCGTAATTTTCGTGGTTAAAATAATTTGCTGGGGAGATAGATGACTAAAACATGAACGGCAAAGAATTTGGTGAGGTATCTACTTGCCAACAGAATCTAGCAAAAGCAGAATCTTATCATATCGTGGGACATTTGTCTGTGCTGTAGGGTATTACATTTTAATTGGTTCTCTGGTGCGATGCGGTGCGGGCGAGAGGAAGCAGGGTGGCGGGGCGGGGCAAGGCAATGCGAATTGTGGTGGGAGAGGTAAGGCGGAGTGGGACAACGAGATACGGGACGGGGTGAGGCGAAGTATCGAGGGGTGGCAAAACGAGGCTCGGTGCTGGGCGGTGCGGGGCAGGACGGGAAGGGCGGAGTGATGGAGCAGGAAGAGGCGTGGGTAAAGGGGGCGGAGGAGGGGACGGAGAAGAAGGCGGAGAAGGGGTCGGAGAAGGGGAGGGAGAAGGGGACGGAGAAGGGGGCAGAGAAGGGGGCGGAGAAGGGCATGGAGAAGGGGGCGGAGAAGGGCATGGGGAAGGGGGCGGAGAAGGGGGCGGAGAAGGGGGCGGAGAGGGGGACGGAGAAGGGGGTGGAGAAGGGCATGGAGAAGGGGACGGAGAAGGGGGCAGAGAAAGACATGGAGAAGGGAGCGGAGAAGGGTGCGAAGAAGGATGCCAGGGAGGGGGCGGGGAAGGAGCGCTGCAGGTGTGGCAGCGCATGGCGGAGCGGAGCGGGGCAGAGACGGGCGAACCAGGTCGGGGCACGGCGGAAAGGGGCCGGTGTGGGCACGCGAGGGCGGTGAAGTGGGGTGGGAGTCTCGGGGGCGTGCCTTCTTCGGCGCGGCGCCGCCGCTACCGCAAAGGAGATTGGATCGTGTGGAGGGATTCCACTCGTGTGTTTACGTCCTGCGAGCAGCATCCGCGTACAACCGTGATCAGAATTAATGCTGCATTGAATTTCCATCCTGGGAGGCTCTACAGAGGTAGTGGTACAGAACGTCAATTTATTAACATTACTACAGAAGTGTAATTTAATTCTAAACCGCTTACTAACCTATAATTAGTGATAGCAAAATTCTAGCATTGAGATTTGTAAGTCTTCTAGTATCCTTAACATTGTTTATGATATATCCCTTGTATGATGTAACCCAAAATAACGTGGGTATCAAATAGCATTGCAAACCATTAATGTATTTTGTGTTATTTTACGTGTTAATACATGAAGTGTTTTAGATTAAGACAAATGAGTACAATATTCTTAATTCTTTCTTTCTTATTTGTATAATTTAGTAATTAGTTGTCTCACTTGTGCTCGGCGGAACGCATGTGAGACTCGTTATTCTTCTCAAACTTTCAAGAATTCGAAATACAACTTGTTTGCGAGTCCCTGTGTCTCGTATATTTTGAAGTTAATGTTTGTTCCAACTATAATTAAATTTAATATTTATTTTGTGATGAAGAAGAAGGAAATAAATATTTGGGTAGCTAGGAGTGATGCTTACTTTGTGATAATATAATAACTTGTGACATTACAACATATGTATGAATTGAGTTGTATCAGAAAGCGCATCGAATAAAAATGAATTGTTCTGTCACGAAATAATTTTAATAATAATGATTACATAAATGTAATAATAATAATTATAATACAATAATAATATATATTAATAATTATTATTTTATTGTTAATTTTATTTATAATAATTACAAATTGAATAACCAAATACAACAATGAGTCGGCGTCCATCTGCACTGTGCGGCGGGTGCGATAAATCAATGCCCCACTCTTGCGCCCTCCTCCTGCCAAGCGTCCACGCCCGCCAGGTGGCCGTTACGAGTGCACCTCATCCTCATCCTCATCGTCTCCGCCGAGCGGCCGCGCGCACACAAAGCGCATCGACCGGCGGCGACGCCGTCTGGGGTGAATGGTAATGCGCGAGCGTTTCATTTGCCACCATCCCTCCTTTTGGCGCCGGCGATTCCTTTCGGCGTTCTTTGAACGAGCGACTGTCGTTCGCCTCAGACGTACCCGCTTTTATTCTCAGAGTTTGATCTTTTCGGGTGTCAGTCGCTTGAGGAAGACAATGGTTCAGAACGACTGCGCCGGAGAGGTTGGGATTAGATGGAAATGATTAATGCAAAAGACGAGGACGGTTATTCTTTCTTAGACTATTGCAAACTGAACTTCATACTCTCCCCATCGTTACTTTGAGTTTGAACTGCTAAGAAAATGGTGATCATTGTCAAGAAAATACGGCAGTTAGTAATTGTTTTGCAATCTAAAGTAGCTAACTGCTGGTACAACTGACGTTTAGGAATGAGCCCGCTTAACGCATTTTAAGTTTTTTCTAAAGAAAGTCGTGGAAACAGGAAGGCGTTATTTGTGCAAGTGTGTTCTAAATTAATCTGCTGCTTTGAGGAGGCAACCTCTCTCTATTCGGAGCATCCACGTTGTTGGGAATCGCCTCATTTCCAGAAAAGGGGACTATTTTAAGGACGCAGACAACCGCACCTGCTGTAATTATGTTAACGAACAATGGACATCTAACGAAGTGAAAATCTTTTTTAATTCAACTTGTAAACTTTAATATTTTTCGTACAAATCAAAGTTGTGGTCTTTTCGAAATTCCGATTCAAACCAATTCAAATTCAACAGGTTAGAAGAACAAATGTAGCGTGAGCACCATAAGTATAAAATGATATAAAAAACAAAATAATTCAGCTCTGTCATCAATCATCCCATTTTTGTTAGCATATTGTATTTTTTCTTCCTTGATGTGGAATATATAACATTAGATAGAGGAATCATTTGCCAAAGAAAGAAATATACACGATAGGAGTAGTTTTGTAAATAAAAAGTCAAAAGAAAAATGTCCCTCACGAATGGCTTTAATCGATGAATTATTAGGTGAAAGAGGAAACGGGCGTGTACTGTGACATCACTTCAGTACTTCGCTCCGCGGCGTAATTCACCTGTCACTCTCCCTCGCTGTTTCCTATAATACTCGAGGTCCCAGGCGGCCATCGCCCTGCACCCACAGGCCGGTTGCATGATGTTTAATAGCATGTTTCGTTGACCATCAACTGACAGCTCGATTCGAGCCATATTTCCAGAGGCCTCTGGGCTTTGGAATTTCGTAATAATGGCAGTGACATAAATAGGGATTGAAATCGCCTAAAGTCTGCATGTTTGACTTCGTCGTACTGATGGCAATTATTGAAGGGCTAAGCAGCAAACGATGATAATCCTCCAAATTGTAATTTTGTGATGCTATAATTTGTGGCTTGTTCCATCTATGGCCCATGCAGTATTATGCTCATAATTTATGAGATGGCTTCCGGCTAGGTGGCCCTATTTTACTTTTCTCATAATCCCCCTTAATACTCTAAAATTAAAATAATTACTTGCTTATATCTCGAATTCCGCGATAAATATCTATACACACGAATACTTCAACACATAATGTTGAATAAATTATATTCATTATTATTTTGCATTTATTTCAAGTTATGTACTACAAAGGTTTCAAGTTATTTTCAATTAATATATAACATTTCGATTAAAAACGAAATAAAAACGTGATCAAATATGCAACAAAACTTAAAATTATAATAAAAAAGTTGAATTATAACAAATATATATTTTTATTATCTGAGAGTCAGCATTACCGTTTTATCTGCAGTGACTCTGACCGGAGATCCTAGGGCTCGAGTCCCGATGATGGCAAATTTTTGACACCATTCAGCGGGGAAGATCTCTACTTCCTTCTGGCATAAAAAATCAATGCATTAAGGAGACTAATGACCATAGCAGAGGACGTGTCCGGAATCATCAATCAGCAGGGATTTTTTGCACAGCTTAGGATACAGCAATCGAGAGCAATCTCTCGCCCACCCTATACCACTTATCATCATCTCTGGTTATGCCCAACTCGTACTGCCCATGCACAGAGGCTCGAGATGACACACACAGAATACACTGTTATCGATTGTCAATATATCGATGCAAAAAGTCTCTAATTTCATTTAATGGAATCGTTTTGTCGAGAATTGAGTCGTTATAAAGTAGATTGATCATTTAATCGATCAGTACATTTTTAGAGACTTTTGCATGGTGTGAAGCACCTTATAGTATAAGCATGTTTTCAAAACATGTGAACGCAAAGGTTAAAGCTAATAAAAAATATTTTTTAAAGTAGATACGAATCTTTAAGAATCGTTCATCCCTAGGCGAGCACCATAGACCGTCTAAATCGGGATCCGCCAGAAGCCAGTCGACGCCGTTTTAATACTCCACCGAGCGAAAGGTTTCTCGATCTATCGCGTCTGTTGAAAAACACTTTTTTTGTGTGACGATCTCTCACAGAAATGGGGCAGCTGAGTGACACGAACGATGGGTGGGGCTTCCGAAACGCTCTGCAATTAACGAAGTGGCCGGATGCACCCGCAGCGCGATATCTCTCGTCCGCCGCGCCGCGTCGCCTCCGTCGATCGGCTCTCTCGCGCCTGCCTGCGTCACGACGATCAAAACGCGGCCTACTCGGGCCTCACCTCGCAAGGTGGAGCATTCGAACCTTGAGTAATGGGTGCTTTGAAACAAGCATTTAAGAGTTCATAAAAATAAAGGAAATATTATAGACGTTCTTGCATACTACTTGTACCTCTGTACTTTAGAGAAACTTACGTAATCCCACAAAGAAAAACCGCGATTTTCGACAGAACTACTGGTGCTAAAACAGCACGTATTTTCTACCCCGTATTTTAACGCAAAATTATGCGAAAAGTACTCAAATTTTCGGAAAATCATACATGACCTTATTTCAAAATCTGTCTTTAAGGAACAGATTTCATTAAAGGAAAAAGTCTCTATCTTTAATATTTTAGTTGTAGAAAGATGCTGAAAAAACTTTGAACTTTTGCAGTTTTTGAAAAATTAGGATTTTCAACAAACACGGGATCTGCATCTTTCTCTTAAACGTCCTTCACACAATCGGACAACAAATTTTAACTAAAAACGATGGAGACATCTTTTTGAAAATTTGGAAAACATCCCAGGGGCTTTACGTAAAGGACCTCCAAAGTTAAAATATCGGGGGTCAAATTCAAGAGACTGCGACATCAGCCAGATCGATTAGGGAATATCAATTTTGGAGAAAATTGGCTAAGCGTTGTTCACAGACGGTCAGAGAGACGGACAGACATTTTGCCGATATTCTATTTTTCGGTACCAAAGACACACAAAACATGGATTATGGCTACATCATATGATAAAGGGTTTTTTTTCTAAATTTAGCAGCTGGATTTATATAGTTTTTGCCGCCAGTATTCCTTACCACACTTTGCTGCTCTCTTTGCTTCTCTTCATTACCACACTAGGGCGGTAAAGTAATGACGAACTTTGCCACTCATCTTTTGAAAATATTTTGATTTTCGACTTGTATTCTTCACTTTTCCTCTTTAAAAACGCTAATAACTGAGTAAATTTACTGATTCCAATATAGAGTAATGGGTGTAAAGACAACTTCATTTTTCCTTCTCTGACTTACCAGAAAAATAAGCTATCACAACTTTTTCCGATACGGAATGAACTTTTGAAGAGTGAACTCCCGTTCACATTTCTTTCTTAATTGGCTGGGTAATAATAGTTCTATAGTAGCGTTTGATGATATTTCATTTCCGAATCATTTCTATTTCACTCATGTCAAAAAGTATATACTAAATGTGATTCAATTGTTCTCCTTGTTGAGAACAGTGTCGCCACTTATAGGAAAAAATGTGATTACTAAACGAAAGCGTAGGACGAAATTTCAATTTAATTAACACGTTTTTAAAAAGTGGATAAAATTTTGTACGATATTTGTATCGTAACATTTTATTACAATACGCAAGTTGGCCTAACGGCTTTGTTTGGTAATTTTCCAATCTCGCATTGTAATCAGATTCTTTACGACACTTAAATAACTATTAACGATAGCAAAACGTCTGTTCTCTCTCTCCTCTCCTCCCTCTCTCCTCTCTCTCCTCTCTCTTCTGTCTCTCCTCTCTCTCTCTCTCGCTCGCTCTCTCTCTCGCGGCTAAACCACGTTTATCAAAATTGAAATTTTCCGATCAATATTTTCAAAATGTTCTTAAGAATGGCTTCAATTTTTTTCTTTTAATTTTGTTCTTGTGTAGAGCAAAATTGAATAGAGCGTGTTCATAACTAGCGGTCCTAAAGAATCGCACAGACTTTCTCGTACCATTTTTTTCTAATTTCCTTGGTTAGCTTTATGGTCTTGCCCCATCCCCTTGCCAGCTGCCATCTATCGCTGCTCGAAATACATTTTTTGAAAATTTTCTCAATTTTTCGGTTTCCTAGTGGTAGTACTGAAATATTACTGTAAGAATGTTAAAGAAGAGAAAAGCTCATGCTAAATGGAAATTTTCGTTTAAAAATTTGGAGCCGATTTTAAGAAAATGTTGTTTAAGCATTAATGTAAATGCGATATTTTGAGCTGTCTTACACAGAAAACTTTTGAGTTTTCGAGGAACTTGATTGGAAGTAGTTTGAACCATTTTACTCACAAATTTAATAATGAATATAAATCGCTGGAGATGTCCATATTAACGACATGAGAAGTATTTCAAGAATATTACATGTGCGTAATTTTTAAAAAATCAAAAGAATACAGAAAAAAGAATTTTGTATCATCTTAAATGAAATATTCAGTACTATCCATACAAAAAGTTGAAAGAAAAAATTGAAGTCGTGTTTGAGAAAATGCCGTTTAAACATTTCTGAAAGAGCGGAATTTTGAGCTCTTTTTCACAGACAACTGTTGAGATTTCGAGAAACTTTATGAGGCATCATATGAAGGACATGCTCCTTTAAATGCAGTAGTGTGAAGAAATCGTCGCTAATTTCAATGTTACCAACGTGAGAGACAAATACAAAAATTATAATTTTTGTAATTTATGAAAAATCAAAATAATAGCTCAATACGGCGTTTATGTCATTTGATGCAACACATTTATCAATATCCCTGTCAAAATTTTAAAGAAAAAATTTGCAGCCGTTTTTGAGAAAATCGTGTTTTGTATTTTTTAATATTGCACATATTGCTCGCAATATTGCGCGAAAACTACTAACATTTTCAACAACATGTACATGACCTTAATGAAAGAACTAATTGGGGAAAAAATTGTATTTGAACGAAAAATCTCTCTCTTCAATTTTGTAGTAGTGGGAAGAAACCGATATTTTTTCTTTTAAATAACAGGTTCCCAAAAACAGTTACCAATTTTTTTAAAAATTTTTTTCTTGGTTAGTTGAAAGTACGCTTATAAAAATGATGCATGTTAGATTGCCATTGAAGTTTAGGAATTTTAGAAAATTGCAAAAGTTACAAATAATGCGAGAACGCATTTGCTGTTGTAATGCCACTAGTGTAAATTGATTTTGGGTATTGTCGGTGAACAAGAAAATCGACGCTTTTCAACAAATTGTCATTCTGCAGAAGAATGATTTTGTCCTGACCAAAACTGTTTATTTTGACTCCAAAGACAATTGTTTTTGGATATACCAGCATTATTGTGAACTATCTTTATGAAATTTTCATTAGTAAAATTACTTATTGCCTAAATATTTTTTTGTGTTTAAGATAACGAAAAATCCTTTTTTGAAATTTAAAAAATTAAGAAAAAATATGTTTAGGATTTTAACTGAGCCATAATTACTGAAAGATGTTCTTTAATATGGCAAAACCCGCATTATTTATCGATGTTTTATTTTACAATTAGATTTTTGTGAAATCTTGGGTTGGAGTCTTGCCCTCTTTAACGAACCTGATGTAGTGAAAAAAAAAGTTATAAAATAAATAAACTAGACTAAAAAAGGGTAACACCAAAATAAAGGAATAGGAGAAGATATTTAAAAGGAAGAAGAGAAATGAGGAATCATATGGAGGAATAAAAAAACGCAGACTATAGCGTTTGAGAAACTTTGAAATCGGTTCCCGGCAGTTGACTTTTTGATTGTGTGGAAGCTGAAAGCTATCTCATCTCCAGTTCTATATATAATATCGCTATGATTTTTTTGTTATAACTAGATATTCAGGGTTATTGTGTGAACTAAACTTAATTGGACAAATTAAATTTTTGTCGAAACATGTGGCCCAACAATTTGTCGAAACATTTGGACAAGTTACAGCCTTAAAAAATAATTTTAAAAAGTAAAAAAAACTTTTTCAAACTTTCTCGTGAAAATGTTAAAAATATAAAAATGTATATGAACAACTACGATTTTGGTTCATTCACTTGTTATAATCTAAACAGTACAGCAAGTAGTTCTAAAGTGTCACGTGTCACAGGTCAGAGCCCGCACTTTTAATTAAGATTCAGTTATCTCTCAAAATAAATTAAAAAATATTATGCTTTCTTGTTAGTTGATGACATATTTATTGAATTAGCGATTAAAAATATTATAAAACATGTTTTTAAATGTGAGTGTTTGAGGTTTAATATACCTTAAAGAAAAACTGATTTCTGAGATACGACAACTTTCACCTCTCGCTTATATTTTTAATTTATGAACATCTCGAAAATAAAATGTCTAAATAACATTTTTGTAAACGTTTTAGTTGTACTAATGTTTTGACTGTAAAGAGTTTGAAATACAAAAATTGAATTCATTCAAATACTGTAATATAAAAGTACATTAATAGTTAATAAAACGCAAAAAGGTTTTGTAAACACATTTCAATAAAATAACGAAACTTTATTTCTCAACCTAGAACAAGAGAAAAAATTTATATTATTTCTTTTGTGACGATCATGTACAAGTACAACATTGCTTCGTAAATTATCTTCGTGCATGTGAATAATATTTTGATGAGTGACTCTCGTATTTACAACTTCAAAACGAAGACACACTCGGACACACTTTCTGCGCCATTTTCTCTATAATGTTTGGCACAAATAGAAACAAATGTGTGTGGTAGGAACATTACTAGCCTTAAACCCATAATATTATTTTCCACTTATTATTTCATGAACGTTTTGTCTTTCACGTGCTATCACAGTGTCAAAGATTGGTTGGTTGGTTGTTAGTGATTCCGGACGCGTCAACTAATGAGGTCATTATTCCCGTAAGTGTAGTGCTTGTTTTTCCTCGGGAGGTGGCGGTGATCTTCCCCTGCTGGATGGTGAGTTCCGGCACCGACCTATCGTCGGCTAGCAGGGTTTCCTCAACCAGGTATCTCCCACAATCGGGGCACCGCCCCTGCACTAAGCTCCCGACCGGTCTTACGTCATGTGTGATTGTGTAACGCATGTTAATGTAACTGTGTGTATGGGGTGAAGATAGGTCAGTGTTAAATATTGTGGAAAGTTTGCCTACCGTTTTTTTTGTTTTCCACTTATCAATATAATCCTTTAAAGAAAGGAAACGAGACTCGATTATCGTTAAAAAATGTTTTGAAATTCCTTGCAGTTGTACATTAATTACTAAACAGGTGCGCAAACGAGGTCTAAATTCCAATTAAGACTACACCTCAATTATATCTCCAACTCCAGAGCAGTTCATCTTCATTTGGATTGCATCGAAAATTGTAATTTAATTTTCGCCCATGTTTTACACGAGAAACTAAATAATAAAGTGAATATTTATAAAAATGTATTTAACACATTTTATAGGTACTTTTTTAAATTAGAAATCACTTTTCTTCGTCAGAAACTGAAAATTATTAATGAAAATTATTAAACACAGAAAATCAAACCCTTTCTAAAGTGCAAACTTAACAAACAAAACATATTATTTTAGGTAAACTATTTCACTCATGTGCATAGTGATAATGCCAAGTAAGAATTCATATCAACTTTAACCAATTCCAGGTGTAAAACTAAAAATTTTAAAAAATTAAAAAAATCCTTCAATGTTATTTAAGTTGCGCACGCTTGCTTTTATTTTAGTATTCAACTACGTTTAGTCTGTAAACGAGCACATTACACTATTCTATGGAAACAGACATGTGGTAAAAGCATGAACCAATGTGAAGCAATTTGGTGATGTACAATGGTGTCTCAATGGTTGAAGCTGGTGCCTATGAACAGGAACGTCTTAAAATATTCTATAAACCTCCACAATACTTGGAAACGTACTTCGAAACTTACGATAGATCAAATAATCTTCATATAACAAAAGTTATTTAAGTGCGCTGCATCTACTTAAATCCTCCAACTAGGTCAGTTCTCCTTTGCCTCATCTAGCACACCAATTGTTTCTAAGGACCAAGACTTCATAATATCGAAAAATTTTAATGATTGCCCTTTGGATTAGTTTAATATTCCTTATATCAGAATAATTAAGATTACATTCACTCCATTGTATTCCAAACTACGAAGTAGTTTTTGCCAGACAATTAACCTTTTGTTTGTATATAAGTACTTTCATTTGACTTCACTCCAAGTTAAAGTAAATTATATATTATTTAATCCTACTTCCCGTGTATCCATTTGTAGTAATTTTGCTTCTGGCACTGAATTGTTGAAGAAAGAAAACAAGGATATTTGATTCCAGTTAATTTAGCCCTCACAATTTTTGGTCAATCTTACATTTTGTGGTTTGTCTTGACCGTGTGTTCTGCGACTTAAAATTAGAATTTCAGTATTTGCAAATAGTACTAGCAATTTAATTGCAGTGAGTACAGTAATGAATCACTTGTTTGGAATGCATTGTCAGTGGGTTTGTTTCGATTAGAGAATATTTTATGCCTGAAACTCACATCAACTTCCGATCTCTTGAGCATGCAAGGGAATCATTGCTTAAAAGTTGATGCCTTTATATTCTACTAGCTAAGGATATGAATAAGAACATCTCCTTTAGGTAACTCTGGAAGATGAAGCAAAGCAGTAACAAGTCATTGAAACTATATAAAACGTATTTATTCATTACCCGAAGGCAAAAATTCACTTTTACCATTTTTAGATCTTCATGGCACGGAAAGAATACTTATCATTTTAGTATGTACCCAAGGGAGTTCCTTTAAAAATAGTCTTGGGAAGTGAATAAGGTAAATTATTGAAATATAAGAATATGAGCTATTGATATGTATAAATTGTTTATACCTAAAATTAATTCTATTTTCTTTTGTGTAATTTCTAATGTCTCACAACACCTAAACAATGTGAAAAATAACCGTATAAAACTGTAATCTAGTTTGGGTATTATTGTCTAACGTAGAGGTGTACGTCGCTCAGTTAAAGGTTTCGGCAACTCCGCAACTTCCCGTGCAGTGTGGAAGTGCCAGCGCGAAGGCCGGGCAGCAGCCGTTTGTTCTCGTATGCACAAGGGTGCGTCGAGGCGCCGGCAGGGGCGATGGGGGCGGCGCGGCGCCGCCGAGTCCCTGCTAATTAGTCTCTGGATTTGCGGAATTTATCGGCGGCCTTCGCCGTCTCCCCGGGCGCCCTGGCGATTTCACGCCCCGTCCCCGCTGCATCACAGCCACCCTCCGTTGCGCTCCCGCCCTCACCCTAGCTGGCGCCTGCGCTCTCGCCCGCGCTCCCGCCCGCGCTCCCGCCCGCACTCCCGCCCGCGCTCCCGCCCGCGCTCCCGCCCGCGCTCCCGCCCGCGCCCCCGCCCGCGCTCCCGCCCGCGCTCCCGCCCGCGCTCCCGCCCGCGCTCCCGCCCGCGCTCCCGCCCGCGCTCCCGCCCGCGCTCCCGCCCGCGCTCCCGCCCGCGCTCCCGCCCGCGCTCCCGCCCGCGACTCCATCCATGTCCGTACCCCCGCAGCTAATGAGTTAAGCTCAGGACTGCCGCTGTCTCTGGAGCGGCTCTGACCGGAACATCTTCGGATTCGAATCCCGACGGTGGTAGGAGTCCAACTAGATAGCTAGGTCGAATTCAGCCACTGACTGGAGGAGAATTCTAGCGGCCGGCTGCACTGATCGGTAGTTTTTTATGGTTTCTCCGATTAACACCAGACGTATACCGGAGCAGCAACCCAACAAACGGACCATGGACCGCGCGAGATCTTTCCTTCCTCTTCCTTTCCTCACCCTGTACTTACACACGCTTTCAATACGTTGCACTAACACATTTGTCGGGAGACCAGTCGAGAGCGTAGAACTTGTACCTGCTGGGGCGCTACCCGTCTGGTGGAAGATACCTAGTTAGGGAAAGTCCCCACAAGACGACATAGGTCGGCGCCGGATCTCGCCAGCCAGCGGGGGAAGATCACTGCCACCTCCGGCGATAAAATTACACTACACATCCGGACTAATGACCTTAGCAGTTGACGTGCACGGAATCACTAATCAATCGATCGACCCCGTGTTCGCCTCCTTTCATCTCCACCTACGTCCTCACTTCTGCGTCAGCCTTGCTCCAGTGCTCTGTGGGGGATGCCAGTAGCCAGGTGACCTACTTCGTCGTACCCACGCTCTGCAAGTATTGTGGCCCAAGAGTCTCTTCTGCAAACAGTAATTACAATGTCTATTTATGTATGTGTACGTTATCATCGGTATTCTATAATCGCTTATAATCCCTGCGACAATTTTCTTGCTGAATATTCCGTTCGCTGATGACTAATCTTGGGTTGTTCGTTCAGTGGCATGACTGTTGATCCTTCTATTTCTGAATTACTCGTAGTCTGTAGCGCTGTGCTGGCATTGGAAACATGAAGTACAAGCCAAAGGCATCAAATATTTACAATTTAAAGTTGCTGTCTACCTGAGAAAATATCTAGAATTTTTTGTCTTTTCTGTTTCCTTTGTAACTCTGTTTCCTTTATGCTTTTAGAGAACAAATAATTTTAAAAATTCTATTTGTTTATAAATAATTTGCAAAATGTAGGTTTTTATTTCAAACGTAATTCTGCAACAAATTATTGTTTTAAAATTTTCAATTCTGTTTTAAATTTTTTAAGAATTTATAACATAATTTTTATAATTCTGTTTTAAATTAATCACAATTGAATATTCTAGTGAATGAACTAGAATGGTACTGTGAAAACTAAAGAGTCTGGATTTGATTATTTGATAAAAAATAATTGTTATAATTTTATTCTCGACATTTCAATTCATAAAATTCAAACATTTAGTGACAGATTTACTATTCTAGTTTTTTTCACTGAGCAAATTATTGGTTACATGCTGCAAAAAGAATAATATTATAGTTTTGAATAGTTTACGATTTATGATGTTTGACATGTATGAATGTCCTGAAAATTCCCAATTCGGGAAAATGCATCTGAAGTTCACTCACTAAGGGCTTGACATTTGACACTCGCTTCGAAAAACAAGATTTTCTCAAAAACCAAGAAACTTAGCAAGAAACGATTTGAAGCTTTTAAAAGAGAACAAAACAGAGAATACAACACAATAAAAACACGAAATTTCACGATTTTTCATAATTTTCAGGTAAGCATCTACCTTAAATGTAGTATAGTAAAATATTTATATGTATTTCATTATCTCTTTTAGTACAACTGTGTAGAAGATCATAAGAAGAAGATGTTAAAAGATATTTTCGTTCAATAAATAATTGTGAAAGTGGCTCATGATTCCGCTCTTAAGTTCGTAGCGAAATACCATTAAAATACAGATGTAATACAGTTGACACAATTTAAACTTATCTATCCTAAAGTAATACAATAATACACTTTTTACCATAGTTTGAAAGTATCATAGGCAACTGTTAATTAATAAACTTCATTTTGACACATGAATGTTTGAGATTTGTGGCATTTGGTCTGATGTTGTGATGTGTATTGGGTATGAACAAAGGGCAGTAATGAATGGTAGGTAAAACAGTAAAAGATCGAGAAAAAAACCCTCCGGCTCTAAGGTTTATATAGACTGGTAATTAATTTATTTATTATTTATTTACTTTAAAGACCTTTCAACCGCTGAGGTCATTGAGGCCCATGAGTAATGATTTTATGAGTTGATAATAGCGATAATGTTGATGAGATTAATAATGAGGGATAAACGGTTGTACAAGAAGTAGGCGAAAGGCGTGTATCATGAAAAATCATGATTAGAACTCGCTTTGTACCCTACAAATTCCACATGGATCTGTCGGGGATCGAACCAAGGACCTACCGACTGAATGCATATGCCTCATCTATTAGGGAGCGAAAAGCCTACACGCCGATGTGTAGCTCAGCACTGGATCTCACGTTCCCAATGGGAAGGAACACTGAACTGCAACATGCGCTGAACATGGTACATAACGCCCTAAGTAGTTGACGCGGTCGAAAACACACTGAACACTCACTCACTCACTCACTCACACACACACACACACACACACACACACACACACACACACACACACACACACACACACAGAATATAGGAATGGTATTGTAAGTAACTTTCATTGGAAATTTCCGTTAAATTTATCTGGAAATGTTCAATACAGGAGTGGAAAGACTATTCCGCGACTGACATTATCACTAAGAAGATTAAAGACTTCAATGAATATTAATTATATTGTGTTCGGGCTCCAAGTGCTCCAAGTGCTTCTTATGATTGGTGTATCGCACCTTCTGATTGGCCAGCCGGAAGGAGGTGTTAAGTACATTATTACAACACGATATTATTTTGGGGGATACACCGCCTTGAACAGTGCATACCAGATGTAAAGTTCAACGCTATTTGTGTTCATTTCACGAGTGGAATAGCCAAATAAATATATTATATTATAGGTATGATGTCGTTGTAAAGAAAGCGTTGCACGCGCGGTTTTTGTAACGCATATTTTGTCGCTCTCCAGACCGCTGCGAGCCGCTGCGGAAGGGGGGTGGTTGCGGCGTAGACCGCGGCGTCGCGTGGGCGTCCGAGGAGTGGGCGGGCGGGGGCGCGGGGAGGGGGCACGGGACAAAGGCAGGGCGAGGGCGGTGGCTCCTCTGGTGCGTCGTAAATTAATCGATTAGGGAAACGGCCCGCGCGAGACTCGCCCTGCGCCCGATAACTTATTTCCGCCGAGCGGCCAGCCGCCGCCGCGTCGCCAGCCACCCGCCAGCCGCCGCGGCGGCGCGACGGGCTTGCCAGGATGTGAGACGCGACCACATGGATACGCTGGAAGGCCCACTGGCTTTGAATTCATTCGTTTGGTTTGAACTATCGAGTGGTAGCAAACGTAGTTGCGAATCAGCAACGAAATCGTTGTGGATAAGTTTCTACGTACTGGTCCCGAGAATTCTCGACAGTAGTTAATTAGGTCACGCTCGGCACTAGAAAAGATGAAGTTCATCATTAGCTACACACTATACATATTTGGCCTCTCAATTTTGGCCATAATTATAGTCACTACGTGGATGAGAAGGCTTCCCTACTTAACTTTCATTCCTCCTTTGAAACGCCTGTCTCTTCACTTTATCTTCGAAATGCACTAACTACATAGACGGACTAGCAACAGAGCGGGCCGAGTTCGGCTGCTGCCTGGAGATGAATATAATTCGACTTTCCGGTTAATACCAGGCGAATGCCGGAGCAGTACCTTATCAAACGGGCCACGAGTTGCAAACGATCTTTCCTTTGTTTTCTTGTCCTAACCCCATCCTTTATTTACACACACACACACACACACACACACACACACACACACACACACACTTGTACTTGGTCTTCCTACACTCTCAAAAATATCGGGAGAGCAGTCGAGAGCTTATAGATTGTCCCGGCTGGAGCGGTGCCCCGCTGGGTGGAGACATCTGGAGGCGAAAAACTCTCGCAAGTCGTCGTGCGGGTCGGCGCCGAATGTCACCGTCCAGCGGGGGAATAACACCGCCACCACCCGCGACAAAGATTTTCTACACTTGCGAAACTATCGACCACAGAAGTTGACGCGGCAGGACAATCGAAATAATCAATCTTCGTGGCGGTCTTTGTATCCTTATTGCGGACTGTTTTCCGGTTAATACAATGTATTCCAGATCTCTGACACCTTGATCTCAGAGAAAATAAGACCATTCCGTTTTCACTACTTCCTCATTAGCTACAAATTAGATTAGGTAGTGACAACGCCACTACTTGAACGATAATCTAGCAACCGGCTGGTCTCATTAGTTGTTTGAGAGGAATTACAGACGAATGCCGGAACAGTAGTGTCTTTAATAATGGACTATGGACACCTTGAGATTTCTCCGACCCCCTTCTGATTCTAATTTACTTTCTTAAGACCACACAATAGGTTCTCAAGTCCCAAATAACATGTGCCCAAAGTACTACGAGCACATGGATGACACACTGCAAATAGTATTGGGCTCCAGGTCTAATTGCGTTCTAATTGCCGACCATTAACTAGTGGCTCGCAAAGAGCCTTTGCTACACACAGGTGTCAAGAACACTCAGAAAACAGGCGTAAGCTTACTACATTGATATATGGAATGGGGATTAGGTAAATTCTGTGAAGGCCACACCTGGGACAATGCACTATCCTCTGCTAGGTGGGAGGGGCCCGTTTACAAAGGGGATTAGAAAGATGTACGGCTATCTAAACAGTTGTTCCCTCAACTCGACAGAAAAGATAAACGCCTGAAAAGCATTAAAGTAAGGGACTGATTCTCCACACAAAGAAGTGTGACATGGCTGCATTCTGATTCTATAATTTTAACGCAATTATAAACACATTTTTCCTGTATAGTATACGCGTTTTCATGATGATGATTGTTATGTGACTTTAGTTAAGAACATGTAAATGGAGTAGGATGCGTAATGAAGGCTATTATTAAATATTTTGGAAATTAATTTGAGATCTTCAGTGTGTGATATATTTTATTATTATCCTTAGTCCACAGCCTTTCGGTTACCCGAGTTAGATGGCTTTGGCGAGTGGTGAAGACGGGGAAATGGTGGGAGGGGGGGGGGGGAACGGGAGAACCAAGAGAAGACCTGCCGCGAACCCGTTTTCCCCCCACTTTTTTCAGATAGATCGACGGGGATTTGAACCCCGCTACCGAGAGGCAGAAGGCCAGCAACTTCACCACATGTCGCCCGCCATCACTATGTGATAATTCACAGATTGTTGATTTGTTGTATTTAATGGGTATACTTCAAAATGTTTGGTTTGAATGGTTTTTAGCTCTCTTCACGCACTCAAATTTACATGATTATTAGGATATAATCATTGTCCTCATTCTCTTTAGATTTAGCTTATTGTCTAGGTTACCTTATTGACTATTTACTTTTAAACTAACTTTTACACTAACGGAGTCAAAGGAATTGTTTGAAACGAGCTTTCTTATGCTTCAAGAAAAGCAACGGAATGGTGCTATGTGCTGTGAGATCAGTGAGAATCGAGAACGTGTTGCATGGACTGGAAAGTAGACTGGTAGCAGGAGATAAAGATTGTCTAGAGGAACAAAAAACGACGAGCTAGGCATCTGAAAGGAGGTAGAGAAGCCAGGCGATTTGTATCCAGTAGCGATCGAGCGCGTTCTTGAACACCCGGATAAAAAGAGCAGGTGCATCTGAGAAAGAAAGTGTGTGTGTGTGTGTGTGTGTGTGTGTGTGTGTGTGTGTGTGTGTGTGAGAGAGAGAGAGAGAGAGAGAGAGAGAGAGAGAGAGAGAGAGAGAGAGAGAGAGAGAGAGACAGACAGACAGACAGACAGAGAAAGAGAGAGAGAGAGAGATAATGTAGAGGAGGTAAAAGTGACGTAAAGTACTTGGAGATTGCACATAATGAGAATGAATGGAAACACAAGGAAAAATGAACGGAGACCAGGAAAGATAAAAGAGACAAAAGAGGGATGGAAAAGTTAACATAAATAGTGGAAATGATTGAAGGCGTTGTCATTGTCAATAATAGTATATTGTTGTTGTGTAATACTATTGTTGACAATGACAACGCCTTCAATCATTTCAATTATGTAAATGTCAACTACAACTCACCACTGAATCAATAACATAAATAGAACAAAGAAGCAGACAAAGAGTACGGAGAGAGCAGGTAGAAAGAGTAGAAAGAAGGAAGGGGAAAAGTCAGGGAAGAGGAAGAAATAGGAAGTCAGAAAGCAGAAAGGAAGGGAAAATAGGAAGGGAAGAGAGATAGGAAGAAAAAAGAAAATAGAGCAAAAATATAGATTGAGGAAAAAGAGAATGGTGATTAAGAAAAACGAGATAAGAAAATGAAGGAATAAATAAAGGAGCGAAAGCAAACAAAAAGAGAAAAGGGAGAGGAAACCATGGGAGGGAAAGAAAGGAAAACAAAGTGGAGGGGCAAGGAGAGCATAATGTGTCTGTAAACCAAGGAAGACGAAGAAGAAGAAGAAGGAAAAGCGACAGGCAAGTTGCGGACGACCGAGGAGAAGGCGGGCGTGAAATGAAGCAGACGCGAAGCGAGCGGCGCGGCGCGGCGCGGCGCAGCGTGGCTTTGGCCCAGCGTGGTCGGGCGGTCGCGCGGTGGGGCGGCGTCGAGGGGCGGATTCGCGCGCCATTGCCCGCGCCCATATTTCAAGCCGCCCGCGGCTCGGGCTTCGCCGGAATCGGATCCGGCGGCGGTTTGGGCGTCCGAGCGGTCAGGGGGAGGGGGCAGCGGTTCTGCGCATGCGCCTGTCGGCGAAGGCCACTCGTGCTGATCGCCCTCACTGACCTCGGGCTCTCCGCCGCGGGGACGTCCACTTCGCCGCGCACAGCGAATGAACTGCGAGCGGCGAAAAAGGGCCCCGGCGCTGGTGGCTACAAATCGAGTTAATAACGTAAGATTAAACCAACTCACGAAACTTTTCACTCAACACTTTGCTTTTCTTCCTATCACCAATACCCAAATGTAATTTGAATAGTATTATATTTTCAATTGATGTAATATACGCATAATTGTGATTGAAATTACTTTACTAAGGTGTACTTTATGCTCATTACTTCACCTTGCCACTTGTGCCGGCGATTAAAATATTTGCTTGCACTTTTGCCTTTGTTCATGACTAGAGCCCGGATTTCTATGCAGTAAAAGTGTCTAAAATATACCATGTAATATGTACTGCAAATCTTTAAAATATACAATAAATATCTAGTATAAAATTCACGAGGAAATAAGTGTTTATTAATAGAATGCAATGCAAAATATTTGTAGACAAATTTACATTGTGGTACGATGGTATTGCCTACTTGTAACATAAACAGAAGAATCATTGGTTGAAAAATATGTTTTGAAAATAATTTTATTTTTAATTTCACTTAATTCACCATGCATTGAAACACTGTCATTTGTTTATGTCAAAATATATGAGAATGGGAAGAAGTAGATTTAAGACAAAAGTACATGAATTAATTTAACAAAAACATTCTATCTTAAGGTAAAAAAAATATTAAAATGTATGCCATGATATACTTATGAATTGATTTCTAAAAAATTGATTCGTCAATCTGTTGATATAATTATATAGAAATAACGTAATGTATACATTGAATAAAAACATGACTGGTTAATTTATTTTAAGAATTGTTTAAATTTACGACAAGATAATTTTTAAATTTGTTTCTGAGAAACTGGTTCGTCGTTTCTTAAGATTTAATGTTTATATGTTTATATGTCTTAATGTTTATATGTTGGGCATGCCTGTGAGCATGCAGTGTTGCTACCTGATATTAGAGAGATCTTTATTTGATAGGCCTTACTGACGACCAGCGAGCACTTGGTGCGATGATACCCACGCTTAAGCTTTTTACTGGAAAACGATTTTTCACATAATATAAAACTACGGTCTATCAAGGGGTTTAAATTTCATTCGATACCCAGACACTGAGCGCGTCGATCCGTGCAGTCTCGCCCGAAATTCAATCATACCTTTCGTCGTGCATGTGGTAAAAGCGAAATTCACTATATCTCCATCCGCTGACAACTGTTTTGAGGCTAAAATGATATTCACTTCTTTATGATGACTGGTTCCAAAAACCACGATAACCATAAGTCATAATTTACCAATTTCAAGAATGTTTGATTTTAATAAATTATTACTATTTTTCCATTATTTTCCAAAACTTACGTTGAATATACAGAAATATGCAGTAGCAATAAAATGTGATAAAATATGCAAATACTTGCGAAATAAAATTCGTCAGAAATGCTCTAAATGAACAAATTCCTAAAGATATGAGATCGTTTTCCAAGTAACAATAAAAAAAGCATTTGCTTACAAATACTAGCTCTATTAATGACACTTGTTGCTATGTTTATTTAACATTATTCTAATTATTGGAATTTGCTCCAATGTACTCGACCGTTACTCTCCTTCTATTGTTAGTTGAGAAATAGTTGCTATAAGTTTCGAAGTAAACAATGTTAATTGTTTATTAAATCTCTCGTCTTTATGTCAGACTGAACTTTTCTTCTTAAATTAATATTAGCGAAATGTCTAAAAACACAAAATAAATGGATATTTACAACACTAATGAATGGAAACAAGCACTTGGGATAGGAAAGGTGCATTTTGCCGGACGCGCGTAACAAAATAGCAACTCATGTAGAAGTATCTTTGGCATTCTTATTTCAAAATGCTGAACTCTGGTCCCATCGTTGCGTCACTCGTTAACGTTCGTACACCAACGACTAACTTTCTCAGTAGTTACGTAAATAGCTAAAAGCTATTTTGTAAATCAGCTGCATGTATTTAAAGAGAGAGCACGAAATCTTCAACACTTATATATATATATATATATATATATATATATATATATATATATATATATATATATATATATATATATATATCGTGTCACAGTCAGTACTAGGTGACAGAATTAGGGAATTGCGCATAGAATAATTCACTATCAAGCTTCACTGAAATTTTGGTCTCTGAATAATTAGTATGACCAAAATTTGAAAAAGAGAAGTGAATGTATTTCTTTTAGACGTGGTATTTTACTTCATGACAGCGGAATGATTACGTTTCGCGATTCATGCAGGGGCTGTAGAAACAGTCAAATGCCGCAGTACACATCCGCCTAGCGGATTGCATATACAGGAGGGGAGTCGGGTAAAGGATCTGGCGGCCTCGGAAAGGCGCCCCTTGAAACGCGCTGTTGCCGGACGTAAAAGAGATAATAGCGGGAGACGAGTGGTCCCCAGTGTTTGCACTGAAATATTCAATACTGCACGACGACCCGTCCCTCGGGTCGCCAGAGAGCATCCCTACGCAGCCGTTCCGCCCGCAGGCGCCCGCTCTGCGTTGGTGTTCGCTTCTTTCGGCGCAACCCCGTTGGGATTCGTTTTTTAAATTTTCGAGAATTTTTGTAGGATTTCGTTTCACAATTTGGGAAGATTTTTCAATATGATGAAACACGAAGAATTACCTGCTGCGATAGAGTGTGTAGAAGGAGACTCACTATTTGGCATTTCAGAAACCGGGAGGTTATGGGTCGAACCCCACACCGGGGTCAGGGAATCAACTGATCCCATTGAAGTACCTCTGATTGGGAGGTACTAGGGTTAGAGTTCCGAGGCGTCTGGATTTTTGGCTCTAGCTACATAGTTAGGTCGAACTGGAAGAAAATTCAATGGCCGGCTGCTCTGATCCGTAGTTTTCCGTGGTTTCTCCGATAAACACCTGGCGAATGCTGGTGCAGTACCCTGACAAACGGGCCACGGATCACGCGAGATCTTCCCTTCCTCTTACTGATCATCTTCTCCCCTTTTGTCTCTCCCTCCCTCAGACACACACACACACACACACACACACACACACACACACACACACGCACGCACACACACACGCACACTCACTCGCGCGCGCGCGCGCGCGCGCGCGCGCGCACACACACACACACACACACACACACGTACATTACGTTACTACGTGGAACATGTGTTTTTCAAGCGGGATGCCGGGGTAGTACCTTAGGGCTACGAACCGCGTTATTTTTTCTTGCCCCTCGAGTTGCCAGTTCCTTAAGCCCGTTTTATAAGGTATTTCTTTTCATTATTTTTTCATCTGACCGAAAAGTGACGGACCAGACGAGATGTAATTTGTACGAAAAAAAAATGCATGCTTCATTTTTTGGTACCGATTTTATCCAGTTTAATTCCCGCGCACGTAGCGACCCTTTGCGTTACATTTTCTCGTTTGCTATCGATGTTTACATTAGTTCCTTTTGTACAGTTTTGAGAACGTTCTAATGTGTTGAATTGTAATGAGAAGTGGATAGTGTGGTGAGGAAGAAAACGTGTATTGTGACCTGAAATTGTTTCATTCACTAAAATAACCTAACTTAATTTGTTACCGTAGCTATGCTTTTCAACTTTTTGATCTTCAGCGCTTTTTGGGGCGGTCGACCGAAATATTTTTACCACAATTACGTGAAGAACACGAAATGACCGTGTAAAATGCTCAATCTCATTTATCCAGTTTTGACTCCGAAACAGCTCCACGTAGAAACGGACATCTCCTTTCCCTCTATTTTTTAAACTGCAAATATCAGGTGTTACTTCGTTATATGAAACATTCCACCGCATGCTCAGTGCAAAAAAGGATCGTTTTTGCCCCAATACAAGCTCAAGAGTTTTGAAACATTTATTCTCAAACATCCTATAATGTTAGCTTCGTAATTGCTATCTGTTTTGATTTGCACATCCATTGCTAAAGATCAAAAACAAGAAAATCTATGCCTTTAATCACGACCGTCATGACTTTACAATTGTGTTAAAATAATTGTGCATTGGATTTTTTTGCATTAGATCCTTGTATTGCCTTGGAGCACGATCAAAACCAGCGTAATCACGCAGTTTCCTGTCCGGTCGCGAGGTGAAGCGCGATACGGTCATCCATCACGTGACCGCTGTATCTCCGGCGACCGCGGCTGCAGCGGAGGAAGTCCGTGACGACCGGCACCTCGTCCCAAGTCTCATTTCCGGTGTGTGCGCGCGCCGTTGGGTCGAGGCGGCGGATGGGGTGGGGAGTGGGGGTAGGGCATTGCGTTGTAGGCTGCGATGCGCGCTAAAGAATGAGAAAGCAATTATCTAAAAGTTGCGGCGACGCGGGGCGGTGCGTTGGGGGGAGTGGATGGGCAGGGCGGGGAAATGAGCCGGGTGGGGGAGGTCGAGTGTGGGCGGGGTGACGCGGGAGGGTTGGCGAAGATGGGTGGGGACAAGACGAGGCATGGGGAGTGAGTGTAGATGGCGCTCAGAGCGGAGGAAGACGGGGTGCGCGGTGGGTGGGGGAGGAGATGGGATGAAGGGGAAATGAGCCGGGGGGGCGGGCTGGGGGGTGCGAAGCAGAAGGCGAAAAATGGTGGTGATGAACCAGGAGGGGGAGTGAGTGTAGATGGCGCTCGGAGCGGAGGAGGACGGGGCGGGCGGTGTGTGTGGGGGGAGGGGGTGGGATGATGGGGAAATGAGCCGGGGGGGGCAGGCTAGGGGGTGCGAGGCAGAAGGCGAAGAAGGGTGGTGATGAACCAGGCGGGGAAGTGGGTGGAGGTGGCGGTCGGAGCGGAGCAGGGCGAGGCGGGGTGGTGCGTGGGGGAAGGGGATGGGATGAAGGGGAAATGAGCCGGGGGAGGGACTGGGGGGTGCGAGAAAGGAGGGACGGCGAAGAGGGTTGGCGATGAACGAGGTGGGGAGTGGGTGGAGATGGCGCTCGGAGCGGAGCAGGGCGAGGCGGGGCGGGGCAGGACGGGGTGGGAGGAGTCGTGAGGACGGCGGGTTGCGCGTGGTGGGGCGGGGCGCGGCAACGCGCAATTATTTCGCGAAGCGCGCGAGGCAATTTTCACAGAGGCATAATTTACCCGAGCGCGCTCCTGCGGGGTTCATTTCATTCATCGTGCGAGGGAAGGGCGATGGCGGCCTGGGCGTGACTGCGGCAAATGCGGTCGGCGATTGTTTTCTGGTTGCCGCCTAACGCCGCGAGGTGCGAAAGAGGAAATAAGGAAATGAGAGCCTTTGCTGGGGAGGAAGTGGGTTCTCTTGTTACCGAAACGTGAATCGTTGCTTGCTACTGTTTCAAAGAACTTCGCGAAACGGCTCTGTGACGGTGGGATGTGATAAGGTATCGCGTTGGTTACAAAATACACAGGACAAGTTCTGCTACAATTTCATCATTTTAAGGCTACTATTATTTACTTGCACTCAAAGTTCACGTGATTAGTTGAGAGAAAAATGACGCAAAAGCAAGTATTTCGGCAAATATGAAGGGTAATATTGAATACTTTTTGTCGCAAAGATATTTTTACTTTGACGCTTCGCATATGTTTTATTCAAAGAAGACACACAGAAACCTTCAAGATGAATTAAGTACTTAATAAGTTAGAACTTACTCAATAATAATCCAGAAGTTTCTATAAAAAGCTTGAAGTATCTGTACTAAGATATTTCTCGAAATTACTGAATAACTGAGAGCATTTCTTGTTTGAGGGCAATGTAAATTATATTAAAATCATAGAAGTAGCAGAAAATATTTGCATCTTTCGGTGTGCGTCGTTTTATATTTTTGATTTATGAAAAGAAGCGATAAGAAACCTGAAATAAGAAAGTAAAGTATCTTTTGATGATCTGGGTAACCGAGGTCGTTAATACGAGAGCTCTTTGAGGGTCGTGGGTTCAATTCTCACCATGATCGTGGATATTGGCTTGTGTGTCCTAGCATGGTGGGATTTTCCCGTCCACTATGTATCAATCTATTCAATGTATTATATTTCACCTAAATGCTGTAAAAATATAGAATATGATATTTGAAACAAGTATTCACTACTGTTATTGATAAATCTGTAACGTATTTATTTTCTTTGCACATATTGTTTTGACAATATAATTAAAAATAAAGATCTTTCAGACGATGTGTTTTGTTTGCTGATAGATTTACAAGAAAATGTAATAAAAAAATCCATAGAACGCATTTTGAATTATAAATATTTAGCCAGAATACGTTGGGTATCGTTTTTTGAATGCAAATTTTTGCGACTCGATGGCCGACGCGCGTGTCCGAGATGGTATAGCCATCGTCCGACCGTGATGGCTCGTGGTGTTTACATGATAATTTCATATGTTGGCAAATGTGGTGGGTCGTTATTTGCACAATAGCTGGTTGTATTTTATGGAGCTATAATGATGCGACATTCGTTCTCTTTTGTTACGGCTCTTGGTTAAAATTAGCGTAGAGCAGTTTGTGTAATGAAGCAAATGATGTAATAAAAGGTGTGTAAACGTTGTTGTACCTTCAAATTGTTTTGGCATATGTTATGTACTAATTACAACCCACTATAAGCATTGAATTTGCTTTTAGAGTTTGTGGCAATGCAATACTCAGCAATTTCTACTGTTTCGAGTTAATTCCACTCTACTTGTTAATGTAAATTTTATTACTTCAACATAAGAAAATTAATTTCCACAATGTTTTTATCATTATAATAATTTAATTTGTGCAGAAAGCTATTGACTTTCCGAAACGAATTAAATTTATAGTGATCGAGAAAACAACATTACTAAGTTTTCCTTTGAAGGATCTAATGGAGATGTTTCGAGATTCTTTGTTTATTTAAAGAATGTATTGGTACAGTGAAGGCTTTGTCGACGTTTCTTTGAAAAGCAGCTGCAAAAACAACAACATATCTCCTAAAAACAAGCGAAATTCTGCAGCTAGAGGAGAGTGAAGTTTTGTCTGAGAATCGAACCCCAAACCAAATACTGACTCAAAGAAAGCACCCCACCCAAACACGCGAAAAATCCAGTACAGATCGAGCAACTGAACGTTCACGTAACGAGCGCCAACCTCTGGGGCGAGAAACGAGGCTTCAGATGCTTCCGAGCGCCTGCACTCCCCAGCGTTTGCTCTGTTCTGTTATCCTTCGCCATGACGTTATCGCGAAGACTTTCGCAAGGCACTGCCTCAGGAGGGAAAAACATGGAGCTGCAGCCGACAGCTCCTTGTTTCCGAGCGTTGGCTCGCGTCGCGACGTTAAATGCAACGGGAGCGGTGTGGGCGGGGAGTTAGATGGAGAGTCGGGATCCGCAGGGGCGGCACTGGGGATGGGGAGTTGGCAGGGGCGGTTAAGCGAAATGGGAAGACTGTGGCATGGGGAACGGCAGGGAATGACGGGAGCAACAACAAGGAAGAAGTTGGATGTAGAGGGGAGGGGCGTGTGGGGACGAACGGCGGAAAGTCGGGGGCGACACCGGCTGTGGGACGACTGAGAGGTGGCGGGAGTGGCAGGGAGTTCGAGCGGTGGGAAGGGGTTCGGAGGGTGAGGACGAAGCAGGGGGCATGGTGACGATGAACGGGGAGGGGGCGGGGCTGTGGAGCCTAAGACGGGGAGAAGGGGTGGGGGACGTGGAGGCTGGGGACGAGAAGAAGGCAGGGTGGGGGAAGGGGAGGCGGGTCAGTCGAGGTTCGCGGTGGCGGGGGACGGGGAGGCGGTTAGGAGTGATGGGGAAGGGGCGGGTGCGAGGAACGGAGTGGTGGGGGCGTGATGGTGGAACTGCGTGACGAAGGTCAGGGAGCAGGACGGGGCGTTGGCGGGTACGGCGGGACGTCGAGGGGGAGGCGGGGCGGGGATGCGAGGGGCCGAGTGGAGAGGGCGGTGGAGTTGGGGTGGAACTGCGGGACGTGGGTGCGGGGCATAGGGTGGGGTGACGAGGGGGAGGCAGGTTGGCGATGCAAGTTGGGGAGTGGTGGGGGCGGTGGAGTGGAGGTGGAACTGCGGGACGAGGGTGTGGGGGCTAAGGCGGGGCGACGTGGGCCGGGGAGCGGAGAGGACGGTTAGTGGAGGCGGTGGGCGGTGTCCGTTCAATGAGAGCGTCCACAGAGGCTGCTCGGCGAGGCGCTGGAACCGCGAGTGGGAAACCAGAGTGATGGAAAGCTCTGACAGTGAATGAGGTTCTTGGCCAGTGAATGAGACAAAAGACGCCAGCGGTGAAAGCGAAGGTGATAAGATAGGAGCGGAAAGCAAGTAAAAGTTCTGAAAATGCATACAATTTAGAATTTTAGCGTAAATCTCGGTGATATTTGCATTTCATTTATGACGAGAAAATTCTTTTTGCAGTGCAATATTTGTGTAAAGAAATTGTGTGAAATGGAATTTGAAATGATACAATGCGTGACTCCAGCCCAATTAAGAATAAAAATAAGTAATGGTTTATAGAGAATCTAAAGAAATAAGTTGGCCCAAACATAGTCTTGTTAGTCATTTCCTTTCACTTATTCTTGAACACGTTCACAGCTATTGACTAAGTATTTACAAAATCAATGTAGTTGGGAAGAATGTTGTTTTTGCAGATAAGAATGAGAATGAATTCTAGGACCTGCCAGGAATGAAACAAACGTTTTAAATTAATTTTTATAGTCTCCTCATTTTCATTCAGTTTTTTCACGGTTAGTGAGATCTTATTTACCTTCTGAATTCATTGGTGCTTCCGCCATTTTTTGTTTCGTGGATGCTTTAGAAGACGCGAGGAAAATTCGGGTGGGTAAGCAGACAAAGCAGTAACCCCTGTGTACTCCGCGAGGGAAAATGTGAATGGTTTGTGTCGGAAAGAGTCTCGGGTCGACTAGTGTGTGTGCGGGTGATTGGTGTCGGGTGCGGGTGTTTGACCAGTCACAGACAAAACTCATGGTTTCTGGCAAAACCGCTGCTAGCGAACTTAAAACGAATTTTAGAATAAAACCACATTACACGAACTTTTGATTGCCTTTTGTGAACCAAGTGGAAAACAAGGAAATGTATTACGTTTAGTGTTTCTGGATTGCAAAGAGCAGGGGAGGAAAATATTTTTTGTTTATTCCTCCTTCATCCTCCACGGGCATAGGGTTGCAGGATGGTGGGCAGGTATATGTGGAAAGGTGAGAGAACGTGCTGGGAGATGGTCGAATATGGGCGGTGTGAGGGGCGTGGGCTTTAGTGGAGGGGACACGTCGTCGGCCACACATGACGGTTTGGACCCCTGTGAGCTGTAGGGCTGATGGGCGAGCGCGGGGGTCATGGGGTGTGGGTGGTCAGAGGGCGATTGCGGTTGTTTAGGCATGGACGTGTCGTCGCATTGATTGATGTTTCCGGGAACGTCAACTGCTATGGCCATTAGTCCTATTAGTGAAGTGAATGTTTTTGTGTCTGAAGGTAGCAACGTTCCCCCAATGGATGGTGAGATCCGGCGATTTTCGGGGGAATTCACCTCTTCCCATACGAATTTCCCATAACGGATCATTGCCTAATCCGGTTCAAGCTCTAAACACCACACTGATCTTCCGACATGTGTGGTAGTGTAGTGTATGTAAGTGTACGTGTGTGTAAGGGATGAGGATGGGTCAACGGTATGAGGATAAAAAGATCGCACACGCTTAATAGCCAATGATTATGGCCCTTCTTTGGCATTCACGTGGTATTGAACGGAGAAACCGCGGGTAACTACCGATCAGAGCAGTCGACCACCAGACTTCTCATCCAGGCAGCGGCCGGATCCGACCCAGCTATGTAGCTAGTGTCGAAAATCCGCCTCCGTCTGAACTCGGACCACCCGGCGAGGGTCGCCACAGACTCAACGCTGACTCTGAGCTAAGCCAGTCTTCGTTGTGGGGTAAGGGGGCTGGGCGGTGAGAGGCGTGGGAGGGTGGGGAGGAGCAGGCGGGTGGGTGTGGGCGGTTGGTCGCGTGGATGCGGGTGGTTGGGCAGACGCGAGCTAGCGAGCGATGGCTTTGCGCTTAAGCGCCACTTATCCGCGAACGGGGCAGCGGAAGTGGCGGAGGAGCTTAAAGAGGCGCGGCAAACGCCCTTGCATCGCGTCGCCGCCTTCAAGAGACGCGACCAGAACGCAGAGGGTGCAGAATAGGATTTTCGGGAAGATTTGAAGGTATAGATTAACGTCTGTTATCTCGTAGATTTGTAGAAGTTTTCTGACCGTTTTTTAAAAACAGACACTACAATATTATTTTTAAGTCATTTATTAATATTTTGACTTTTCTACCAGAATTGGGATCTTTTTCAGAAAAACTCAGGTCCAGGTGTGTTAAAAAGATTTATAAAAATCTTTAAAATAGGTAGCATTTTGTATTTAAAAAAATATCAATTTCTTAAAAATCACGGGTTTATAATTGCGAACTGGTTAACATCCCGGACGTTTACACATTTTCGAGAATTATCACAGATTACCTGAGCCTCGCCGAATGAATACGAGAAAAAATTAATGTACTACTATGTGCCGTTATTCTCGTATTGTTCTATCTCTCTTTTCATTTCTGCAACATACGCTTTCGCATGTGCGTATTATTTCCTTGATTAACCTATCATTACAAGTGAGTTTGTAACGGAGAAGGTGAACTTAGTAGTTGTGTGAGAGATGTATGAATTTCCATTTAGTCACGTATTGGAGAAAGAAGAGAGATCGTAAAACATGTTTCGCCGGACGATCATTTGACGAGACATCGGAAGTATTTCAAGTCACAAATACTTTTATGATATTATCAAAAAAGAATATTGTACCAGCCAATAATGATAATTGTGTTTTTCTTGTACTTATTCAAGTTTAGTGGATAGCTACTTGCACTCGTGGGAATCCGCTCGCGAACCTGGAAGCGGAAGACGACAGGGAGCTCGGCATCTGCATCCGGGACGGCTCTCGTTCGAGTTCTCTCACTTAATTTGCACGCGACCATCGCCTTTGAGATTTATAGCTTAAGCGAGTTCGTAGGCTCGGAGCCAGCCAGCTCTGCAGCGTCGAAAACACCACTTCTCCTCAGTTCAGAGAACTTAAGTAATGCCGTTCTCAGCAAGTTGCTGGATTGGTGACAATCTGCAAATTTTACTAGAGTGGGTAGTTGGAATGTTCTCCAGATTCAGAGGCAAAGAATGCTTCTCAGTTACCAATCTCTTGTGGATTTATGCAAAAGAACTGTTTTTATATAACAGGAGAACTTTTCATTCAATTGAAGAATGTAATTCAGTTCACCTTATTCACTGAAGCATTATGGCAGAAATGAAGCATCTGATATGATTCATAGAATTGAACAATATTAACATCTTAATTTCATCTAAATAGATTTATATGAATATAATAATTAAATATTTTATTGATTTAAAATATTTACGTAAGTTTTAATCTGTTTAGTCTAAACTCGGTGTTGATCATTGAAAAATAATTCCTGGATTATGAATGTAAGTGAATTAAGGGAACAGGGAAATACTTAAAAAAAAGATACCAATCAACTGTGTAAAGGGAGTTTATGTAGATCAGTTACTAAAATTCGAATCTTTTATCTCTGAGAACTCGATGTAGGTCACATGAAATGCCTCATTTCAGGAGGATATTTCCACCCTTTATACGAAGAAGTATTCAATCACGTTTACATCGCTTACATTAATAGTATATTCTTAGAGTGAGTATCCGTAAATTCCCGGTGCGGCAACTACTAGGGTTATTAATCCCGTAAGTCAAGAGCATCTAGGTCAGTGGTGGTATGCCTCTCCAATAGGAATGAGCTATATAGCGCCGACCAACGGTCAGTTCATGGGTTTTCCTCCTCCAGAAATTTCCCCTAACGGGGAACTGTCACAAGCGAGGTAAGTTCTCAGCTTCCGAGTGGTCTTCCGGCATTGGAGGTAGTCTAGTGCATATAAATGTAAGTGTGTATGCGTGTGTGTAAGAGAAGGAAGAGAAAAAGGATGAGGAGGGAAAGATCGTGAGTGATTAGTGGGATCGTGAGCGATCTTTGTTCATGTACTGCTCCGGCATTCATCTGAAAGCATACATTTGAAAACTACAAAAAGAAAAGAACAAACTGATTAGAGCTCCTGTCCACTAGAATTCTCCCCCAGACAGTGTATTCGACTCACCTATCTAATTAGTGTCGGTAATCCGCCACCGCCGGGACTCAAACCCTAGAACTTCAGTCACTGTCAGTATGAAAGAATAAGCGATACAAAATTCTCACATGACCATTCTTGTGTACATTTATTTCTACTAACTACAAGCATACATTTTTTTTTAAATTTTAATTTAGGCTGAACTCGAATCCTAATAAACTCTCGGACAACGATGCTGCGGTGGTAGTGATGTTCCCCCTGAGCTATCGTAGCCAGTTTGAAAATAATAAGTTGCTGCAACGATGTTATGCGTCAATTATATTCATCAATTGCACAGTTCGACGCACCCGTCACCACTGGGCACAATTTGGTCATCCTTGGGGTACACTTACGTATGTACGTAAGTTACACAGATTTACTGTTGAATACCTTAAATTAACATTAATATTGTGAATATAACTCCGTACATGAGTTGAATGTGATAGACTGGAGGTTCCTGGCGTTCTTGGAATCCCTGTAACGGGGACGCTGGAGCGGAAGTCACGACTTGCCAAGATAAGCACGATTAACATTCTGGAAAACACCCAAGAGGAGCACGTCCGCCCCACCCTTTGCATACTCAAGCGCTTCTGAGTGGCAAGCTCTTCCAGGATCAAGACAGCTCTTCGGTCTCGGCCGCTTCTCTTTTTCTCACTACCGAATCGAATTATGTTTCCTCAGGAAACGACTTTCTTTTACGAATGGGCATCACTATTGTTATGGAGATAGTCTTGTGAATGAAAAGTTCACCATCCACTTAAATTTTTCATTCTTATTTAGTGTTATGTTAAGTGTTCGGATAGATGCAATTTATATTGTGTAATGAAATAATGATTCAATTGTATCCGAATGCTTATCTGTCTTAAGATGTGTGTCCACTAGAGTAACTAGCGCGAGCTAATATCCACAGAAGCTCTCAATACCCTGTCCACCTGCGAGCGATTCGCAGAAATTTCTGCCTCTCGAGAGAGCCTCGCCGCTCCCTCGCGAGATTACCTCTCACATCTCGCGAGATTACCTCGTACAATCGAGAGCAGTAGGCTCGCGATGCGAGGATTGAGTTAAGATGGAGGCGAAGATGAGAGCGGCGGTGACTTTCGTTACTTTATTGCAAAAGAAGAAAGTTTATGGGTGAGTATATACATTGATCGTCGACCACAGAGGAGTGCTTGCTCGACACTTGTCAAAGAATTTGAAATGCGCATAATTTTAGACAATTTGTAAGCAACACACATTGTTTAATTTAACCTCAAAATTTCAAAAACACACACAGTAGGTTCTATTAGTAAGCCACTTTTTAAACGTTTTACTTGAATATCAAATATAAATAATTACACAACAGGGGCCTCAGAGTATTTTTTTCTTGCTTATGTGGTTCCGTAAATTTTGAATTTTCTTTATACTTTCTCGAATAGGTAAGTATAAATGTAGTATTGATAACATTATGTAATGCTGCGGGTAATCGATTTCGAGATTTCTAAGAAAATTCTCGTTTTAGGGTTCCCTGATTCCCAAAAGATGTATTTTTTAAACGTCTGTCCATCAGTCTGTCCGTCCATCGAACTTTCCATCCGTCTGTGAACAACACTGACACCTAAACTATTCGTACGAATTTTCCCAAAATGGATATTCCCCGGCGATCTGGCCCGACTCAAAGCTCTACGATTTTAAAAGCCATTCTTTAAATTTTGGGGGTACTTTACATAAAGGCCCTGGAACATCTTCTACATTTTGTAAAGATAGCTCCAAATTTTTCTTTAAATTTCCTGCAAAAATAGGAATACGTTCCAGAGAGTGTGTGATATTCTGTAGTACGTCTTGTTTACTTTTTCTATGGTACATTGAAACATTTGTTGTGCAATTTTCTGTTTGGTAGCGCCCATGTCGAGGTAACAAACACTAAACAGTCGCGGGTGCTCGCAGTCACTTCCAGCACGTTTCGAATGCTGAGAGCAAGTCGGCGCGAGTCCTCGCACAGACGTATTCACTAGCGAGTAGTTCAGATGGCGACCGCTCTCCGCGAGCATCACACCACTCTCCGTTGCCTACTCTCAGAACTGTGTCCATTGGCGAGAAACACTCTCAACACAAACTCGCGAGAGCCTAGCTCTCAAGTAGACACGCACCATTAGTAACTCTTAATGTATTGTTTCATGTACTATACTCTGTTTTCGAATTGGAAAAACATATAAATTAATGTAATTGACAAATTGCGGAAAAACTTGGGAGACATTGTGTTTACTCTGACTCAAGGTGAGATATTTGCATATCGTACCATCACAAATGTCACTATTTAATTCGTGAATCTCACTCAATTACAGGGCAGGATCAAATACATAATTCTTTTTTTGATTTTAGTTTATTGATTGAAAATCTAGTTAAATATTTATTGCTTTTGGATGAGATAAAAAGCAAGTTTAAATCGTATGAAGGAATTTTTAGAAGTAATCATTCTTAAATTCATGCAACATTCTCTTCCTCTACTTATTGCTTCTTCTATGTAGTAGAAATCTATTTTACACCTCCCCATAAGCTTCCTTATTTCAACCATTCTTCACCTTCGTTTTTGATACATCATACTTCATTTTCTTGATTACATCGTGCACCGGAAATTACAAGTGCTTCCATTCGTGTTATTGAGAGACATTGCAATTCGCTCGACAAGTCCTTTTGGTTCTTGTCATGAAAATACACAGTCATCAAAATCCCGCCAGAGCTTTTGCGTTCGCTTCCACAGAGCAGAGAGCGCAGCAACGTACGTACTGACTAACGAGGTTTCTCGTGATATATTTACTCTTTTTTGTATGAGAGAAAGAACACCTCGTTTGTGAAAATTATCAGAAATAAACACATTCTCTTCCTGTTGCATAAATATTCTCCACACCTACCTATAATCTTCGTTATTTAATCTATTCTTCACCTTCGTTACTTAATACTTCACCTCAAACATTGCACCCTGAACTTCATATTTTTAGCGTATTCATTCACATCCAATTCCGTTTGAAACGCCTTTATACTCGAATATGAAATTACTCACAGTCATCAAAATCCCGTCAGATGCTTTGCGTTCGCTCGCCCAGTCGACACAGCGCCGCGACTTCCGCATGTAGTGGCGGGCGAGGCCCGGCGGCGGCGCGCGCGGGGGCGAAACCTTTCAGCGATAGGGCCTCGCAATCGGCTTAGCGGCCAGCGCAGCGCCCGGCCGATCGACGGAGCCCGCGAAGGGCGAAGGGCGGGGCGCAGCCCCGAGCGCCGGGGGCAGCTCTGAGAGGGAGGAAATGCAGGAGGGCCATCGGACGCTCTTCTCGGGGGGATGGGGGACGCGACTGGCAATGATGAAATTGAACTTAGAGGATTGGGGAACAGGGCGGGGGAAGTGAAATGCGCTGATGTAGCAATACAGCTTGAGCAGACCAGTGTACGTGTAAATGTTCAAAATAGTGTAAAGTCAGTGATTGTTATAAATAAAATAAATAATTTCATTAATTAAAAGCTCTAACATAAACGAACTCTACAGAGCTCTAATTAGAAGGTAATACATCTCAAGATAGGGGTTAATGCAATATGAATACTATGTTAAAAAGGAAAACAAAAGGCGAAACATTCAACTTTAGGATCAGATTATTCTCTTGCTATATATCTTAGGAGACGTTGGAGATATTTTGAAATCTGTGTTTGATCGTAGCTAACAATCGGTTTTTGTTACTGATATCAATGATAACTTTGTTACTTTGTTACTACTCTCGTTTGACCGGGTGCGATTAAAATAATTACGTGCTTGAGAGTTTGCTAATGAAGCTTCATATTATAAGAGATCGTAGAATCAAGTTACGTCGAGTCGATGGGTGACCCGATGCTCCAATCTTGATAGCAATTATAGACTGTGCCAGCAGTTCCAAGAGATCGTTTTCATGATTTTCTTTGATTGTAGGATGATATCGGAGCGGTAGCTTAAATAACGAGTCTCGAACCCCGTGAGATTTTGCCTTCCTCATCCTGTCCCACTTCCTATTCTCGAGGCAGTGCGCTAGGCTCTTTCCACATCCCCGCATAGTCAATCACCCGCAATGGTTCCGGCAGTACGGCGAGAGCGTAGATGTCAGGTCACCCAAGACAGAGCGAGAGCGCACGAAAGAGAGAGAGAGAGAGAGACACAGAGAGAGAGAGATAGAGGGGGAAGATATGGATGCAAGTGGAAAGGGAGATGGAAAAGAAACGGGGGAGAAAACGGAAACATGAAAAAAGAGAATGAGAAAATAAAATGGAAAGAGGAGATGAAAAGAAGAGGGGAGAGGATAGGGAGAGATGAGAGTGAAATGAGGAGAAAGTGAGGAAGGGAGAACGAGGAGAAAGATAGCCGAGGAGATAAATAGAAGAAAGAGCGAAAAGAGGAAGATTTGCGGAAAGGCAAGACAAAAGAAGAGACGAGGGAATGGAAAGAAGAGGGAGAAGTGTGTGTGTGTGTGTGTGAGAGAGAGAGAGGGAGAGGGAGAAGTGTGTGTGTGTGTGTGAGAGAGAGAGGGAGAGGGAAAGATATGTCACCACTCTTCTACCCCTTTCTCTAATCCCTCTTCCCCCGAGGGACCTTTCCTCGAGCGGCGACCGCGAAAAGGCGTGCATGCCGGTGGGGCTGTGCGGGGAGGGGCGGGGCGGTGTTTGCGGTCGCGAGGCGACGAGCGCGGCCGTTGTCGCGCGCGGAAGCAGCCGGGAGGGAAGGGGGCGTTTCGGTAATGGAGTTTTATGGGAGCGCGCGCCGCGCAGGGCCCCGCCGGATGCACCGCCATGAGCCCGAGGGCGGGCGTCGGGCGTCAGGGAGACGTATCCGCCGCTGTCACTCTGCCGCGCCCCGCCGCTCCCCGCCGCCCCGGTTGCTGGCTTTTTATTGGGCCTCTTCCCACCGCCCCGCCCCGCCCCGCCACGCCGCGCCTCCCGCACTGGCCGCCCCTCTGTGGGATGTGTCGGCGTGAAAATGAACGTCTCACCTCAAATGACTTGTTGACAGGAGCAGGAAATTCGCCGTATTCGGAAGAAAGACGTACCTTTATAATTCTGGGGGAGGGAAGGCAGAAAGTTTCTTAGCATAAGCAGCTTCCTTAGAATTGGAACGAGACAATTAAAATGTCAGAAATGAAATTGTTGAGTGATAAAATGTGAGTTCTAAAATATGATTACCTACAACAGTTGGTTAAAAGTTAAGTAATTTACTAATGATGATAGTTTTGCACGTTTTACTAGAGAATATGGACTTTAATGTGGTAAATAACTGTCCTCTTCCTTTGAATGATAAAAGAAAAGATATTAGTATTTACTGTTCAACTTCTATTGGCATTCAATACGATGTTAGCGTCCGTTGTTTTAATTTGTTAGAAACTTCAAAATTCTATTTCACTCCAACTTTGAAAATATATTGTTTGCTTTATTGATACGTTGATTAATTAACGATTTCTGAAGGAGGATCGAAACTCTCAAAGTTCACAGTAGAAAACACAGCCTTTCTTCTTTGCAAAATTGTCCACGCGCCTCCGAATAAAACTTGAATTTTTATTTCTCATTCCCTTTGCTAGTTAAAAATTGAATAAAAATGCTGCTATCGTGGAGTCATATTCCCTATTTCTTTTTTGTTTTTGAATTTTATTACGAGGGTTACATGATTTTTCTGTGCAGTACAAACGAATTCAATACTACAAATGCTTTTGTAATAAAATGCAAGGCAGACAATTGTTGGATGAAATCAGAGGGCATTAGATTACATAAACAGCATCTCGAGATTGCGTTTGACTGCAGTATGTCCTACGTTAAATGTCTTATTCACGCTCTGAGTCTCATTTGAGAATTTGATTATGTTCTTGGCATGCAACGAGTTTGTAATGAAAGACAGTAAAACTGAGTGTGAACATTTTGCAATATCAAATAATTCTAGAAGGGTATTTCGATGTAGTACATTAAATACTAAGCTCTGTCTGGAACGTATGCGGCATAATTTGAATCAATACTGTTAATACGAAATTAAAGATTTTAATAAAATATAATATTTCATTACAGTAACGACAGTTAATTTGGGAAAAACAGTTTTGTAATACTAAAATGCAGTGGCGCATCCCACGCGACAAAAGATCTACCATGAAACATGATACGTTAGTATGTCATTTGCGTCATATGAACCACGAAACAAAGTTCCCATTTTGATCATTACCATTAGAATAAATGAGAGGATGTTATTTTATTAACTACATTCTGTTGAAATGTTGGCGCTTTGAGCTCTTGTCTCGCGTTTCGATTCTCGTGGGCGGATTACCGCACAGGCGCGAACGAGGACGGGAGCTGGGCCGGTGGGTGAACGCGGAAACGCGAGCGTGTGGTTGGGGTGGGTCGATGAAAGCACGAGCACGGTGGCGGTGCGCGTAAGGGTACGCACACGAATATATCGATTTATATGTAATGGCACTTGACGTAAGTTAGCTGTTACGATGTCATCTAATTGCGAGCTTGATTGTCACTACTTGATTGATTTAGTGATTCTGGCCGCGTCAACTAATATGGTCATTAGTTATGTAAGTGTAGTGTGTGTTTTTGCTCGGGATGTGCTGGTGGTGGTCTTCCCCCGTTGGATGGCCAGATCCGGCATTGACCTCCAGCTGACGGGGTTTTCGCCGACCAGGTATCTCCTACCAGCGGGGTACCGCCCCAGCCGGGGTGAGGATAGGACAAGGAGGAGGAAGGAAAGATCGCGCGCGGTCCGTTTGCTATGGTACTGCTCCGGCATTCGCCTGGTGTTGATCGGAGAAACCGCGGAAAATTACCGATCAGAGCAGCCGGCCGCTAGAATTCTCCTTCAGACAGCGATTGAATTCGATCTAGCTGAAAAGTTAGTGTCGAAAATTCTTCCACCGTCGGGACTCGAGCCTACGATCTCCCGGGCAGAGCAGTTACATCAGTTGATGCACTGAGCCACTGCTGCCGGTGTCATTACTTGAAGTGACGTCACTATAGTGGCGTTAAGCTCCCGGTTGGATCAGTTGTTACGGTGTCGTCCAATGGGGAGTTTGAAAGCCACTATTCAAAGTCACGTCACTATGGTGACGTTGAAGCTCCCGATTGGATGACATTGTAACAGTTGATTAAACGTCCAGTGTCACTATAAATTAATTGAAGATTGGTACGCTGGCGTGCCGACGGTTGCATCCACTTGCACCAGCTCTGCTCGACCTTCTAGTGCGGACACGTAATACACCGATTCCACATCCATCGGTGTTGACATCCATCGGTTTCTTAGTACTCCAGTTCCATGCATGTGCGAGATCGAGTGTGGACTATGGGCCAGTGCATTTATCTAAATTATTTACAGTGACATCCAAAAATAAAATGCGTTGTTTTTTTCGAAAAAAAGTTAATAAAAATGTGTAACCGGAGGATAGGAGTGCTATGGAATAGGTCTTTGGAACATTGTATTCAAACTAGAGAACCAAAAGTATTCATACTGATGAAAGCTTACGAGAAAGAATTGTAAAGTGCATGTGCTTTATAAAACACTATTTATTATCAATAAATAAAGATTTGATAACCATTCAATTCGATTCACGTGTCACAGGTAATGTACAGAGTGACTATCAATAATCAATTACGAGATATATTTTTCTTAAATTCATATATAACCATCCAATTGCATAGACGCACAAAAACAGGTAAAAGCTTCTGAAAATGTATTATCATTTAGTTTCTAGTCATTTGAATCATTAATACTTTTCTGAATGTAACTTAATATTAACTGAAAAATCATTTGACGTTCCGTAGATTTTTTTCATTTACGTAGAAATTTCTTTCCAGCACATCTCTACATTTCAGTCAAGCAAACTCTCTATCAATCTTGATTTTGTGAATACCCTCTGTGAAGCCTCGAATTTGCTGAGAGCAGACACTTGCAGCCACTGCGCCGAAACCCCCGAGAGTTCCGGTCACTGTTAAACATGGATGAGTCAACGCCGATAAGTTTCGGTAAACTTTCGTTGTGTCCGTCACCATTTGATGGCACGGCGCAATCCTTCTGTTGAATGACGTCAGTCGGCGCAGGGGTCTCAAGCGCGGGAAACCAGCGTCCTCCGCGCGCACACCCTAAGAACACTCGTGGACAGATCCTCGTGGAGGAGCTTGGGTGGAAAGGAATGCGTGAGCGGAGTGGGGTTGGAGGAGCTTGCAGATGAGAGCGGTCTGGCGATTCCCGGAAGAGTCAACTCAGGCTACGTACACATGGTTATAATTCAACCACTACTATTAGGAGGAGATTTCTAGCTGCTGTATGTTTTGATCGGTCGCTTTCGTGGATTCTGCGATCGCTACTAAACTAAGGGTGCTGTGAGCGTAATGCCGGAACAGTACCCTTACAAATAACCCACGATAACTACGGATCAGAACAGTCGGCCACTATAATTCTACCTAGCTGTCTAGCTATTATGAAAAATTAGCCATTGGGCCTCGACCTTAGAATCTCTCACTCAGAAACGGTGTAGTGCCAACAGTGTTGGTCTGGGCCATCGGAGTAGATCGGCGGGCGAGAGGAGGGGCGAATGGCAAGCGGTCGCTGTGGCGGGGTCTCGGCTGTGGCACGGGGTCCGGGCTGTGGCACGGAGACAGGGCCGGCGTGAAGGGACGGGGGCACTCGGGTTGTCACAAACAAGCCGTGTGCGGGGCGGAGCGTGAGCGGAGCGGTGGACAAGGGCGAGTGCGAGCGGGAGTGAGAATGGGAGTGGGAGTGCGAGTGGGAGTGGGAGTGCGAGTGGGAGTGGGAGTGCGAGTGGGAGTGCGGATGGAATGCGAGTGGGAATGAGATGCGAGTGGGAGTTAGATGCGAGTGGGAGTGCGAGGGCGTGGGCGAGTGCCCGCGGGCGGTGGGCGGCGGGCGGCGGGCGGCGGGCGGCGGGCGGCGGGCGGCGGGCGGCGGGCGGCGGGCGGCGGGCGGCGGGCGGCGGGCGGCGGGCGGCGGGCGCTCGTGGCGGTCAGCGGCAGCCGGCGTCGTTGCGGGCGCAGGGGCGGCCTTTATTGCGAGGCCTCGCCGCCGCCGCCCTGATCGTTATTTACGAGCGCCGCCGCCCGCGCGGGGCTGCGTCCGCGAGCGCTGGGAGGAAGACTTCACGAACGCCGCGCAGGAACGCCATCATGAGGCCACGCGATATAAGGGCCCAGAACGCGAGGCGAGTTGAGAAGTCGAAGATACAAAATAATGGAGGAAAAGTGAAGAGGAAGTTATGGCGGGAGGGTTGTGGTTGTGGATGCTGTAACGGAAGGACGAAAATGAGGGAAAGAGCAGGGTGATAAATGGCACACATGGGAGTGAACGAAGTCAGTTTGGAAAATTATTTTAAGTGTTCCATGTTCGGAAAACCCAAATTACGCGATCAGGGGTTTCATTTTCGTTAACATGCTTTATTTTTCTTCACTTCATGTTCCAAATTTCCAATTTTTAATAGTCTCGGTCTGATAACTTTCGAGTCAACTCCCTTGGTTTTAATGTTTTTCAGCGTTATTGAGTTCCATTATTTCTGTAAACCAACACTGCTTCATATTATTTTTGTTCTTTTTCAGTATTCACCTGAAGTATTAATATTTATACTTTAAAGAATTAACTGAGATTGATTGAGATTGATAACAGTATTGACCACCTTCCACTTTTAAAACTGTTTGACCACTGCTTCTTCCACGCCTAACGTTAACATGTTGTAGTTTCGACTCCTATGTCAAACGGGCGTCTCGTTTCTCTCTCTCACTTCCCCCATCACCGCACGGCCCCCGCCACCGCCATCGCGCTCCGCTCGCGTCCTCCGAAGCAAGGCAGAGCTTGCGGGGTGCAAATAACGCCAAATGTGCATTTTATTTCAGTACCAAGCAAAGTGACTATCTGAAAGCATTAAATCCATTCCAATAGTAAGGACGAAAAGACCAGTCTGGAACCGTAATCGAATGAAACGATTTCGGTTCTTAATAGATCTCATAATTTCGAGGAAATTCGGAAGAAGTTAATGCTTCAAGAAGTGGCACAAAATGTAAACTAGTACTGACATAGAATGGCACAGACTTTTACATACTAGATAGTTTCCTTATCTCTTTATTCTGGGCTGACTTTTAGATTATGCCCACCCTTCTTCCCAGCTGCCATCTACTGGCGCCTAAAATATTTTTTCCCCATTGTCTCGTTTTTTCTGTTCCCCAATTGAAGAATTGAAATATTACTTTGACAATAGTATAGAGGAGTAAAACCAGGACTCATAAGCGGTCTATCATTGAACATTTTGGAGCCGATTTTGAGAAAAGTTTGAAAATGTTCTTAGTGCTGTTCAGAGACGGACAGGCCAATATTATGGACGAAACCACTTTTCCGTATCAGGGGGTTTATTTATTATTATAACACCCAAAAGTTTTATTTCCGTTAATATCTAGAAATCAATTTTCTATAGCCTTTTTGTAACTTTCTCTATATTATATGTATGTCTGCGTATATACGTACGTACACGAGGAAGTAACTAGTGATATCTGAATTTTCGAACTGTTTTCAAATTTCTCTGTATGATGGTGTTTTAATTTTTTTAAAATTTCAGTTGCGTCTAAAACAGGACTATTTTTTTAATTATTCAAAATACAGAAACTCTTCATGGCTTAGTTATTCGTTTTAGCAATATTTAACTCAAAGAATGTAGTAAAACAAAAAAAAGGAATAGTTACTTTTCAGACACCCTATTCAGTATGAAGTTATTAATCTCTTAGAAATTTTGAAGAAAGATTTTTATTATTTTAGTAAATTTGTAATTTCTCCCAAACAGCCAAGTAACTTGCTGCTTTAGTTCACTTTTAGTTCGAAGTTTAATACGGAATTACAGCACAGACCCTATGTTTTAACGGAAATGTAGGGAAACAATTTAGAACCGGTTCAAAGCCTACATTGAACTGTTTTGTTATAACAAACCCAGATCGAAAAACATTATTAGCCGTTACCGACAAGTTATCGGTATTGGAAACGGTTATATTGGTCCCAAGCCAATATTACACAAAACACTATTTAAATACATACCACTTTACGTAAAAAAATGGATACTGAGGGAAATAGCCTTAGTCACGGTTGTTTGGATAGCAACCATTTACGTCGGCGTGCAATGCACTTTCAATTATCCTGATATGCATCTACCTATGACAATCTAGAAGGCATTTCCTCGCAAGTATTCAGGAACATTCGCCACATGATTGACAAAACATCTAGCTCTCAGAGATACGGGAACAGTGTTTCATAAACCAAAGTTAGGTGAAATTGAAAATAATGTGTAGAAAACGTGGACTATACATTATATTAAACTTATATTTTCATGATTCATGACATTTTCATGATTGAGGAATAAAACGCATTAATTTATTGCAGATACATAAACAAAAAAATCTTTGGAAGAATGCTTTATTTCACTGATTATTTGGAATAAGAGCCCTAAGGTGGCTCTTGGGCAGCGTACTAGTTTCCTGAGGTGCGATCCCGGGTTGGGGCCAAAATAGAGTTGTAACTTACCACTAAAATCGTCTCATTTTCAGTAGCTGAGTGACGAAGGAAAGCTCGGGCTGGTGGAATTTGCTTGTTACGTCGAAGAGAATACATCATGTTCATGTTCTTGTCATGTTCGCCACATGCCTCTCTTATCCCTCAAGCGTGGGAATTCAACTAGGCCCAGGCATGGGGGACACCCTTAGCCAACCGGCAAAGTCGGACAATCGATCCAAAAATGCCAAGTTCATACACACAGTGAAAATAAGCATGCTTGTTGGGCAACCTATGTTATAAACAATTTTTTCGTTATGCACGCCTTTTCGGGCATTACTGCCCAATGTGTGGTGCCCGTCGAGCGCTCGTTTATTCGCATTTGCGCAGAACATGTGCCAAGGCGCGGAGATCCCGCGCTCCTTCACTTCCAGACGCTGAACCGCGCACACTCGTCATATCTCTGCGTTACGTAAGGTAGTCGGGATTTTCGTGGTTCCCATATATTTCAACTACGTTTGTTCCAGTTTGCTCTAGTGCGTTCATCCTCTTTCTATTCTTTCATTGTGGTATTATGTTGGAGACTGTTACTCTGGTCAAGCAATTTCTTCTATACTACATTTAAAATAATGCTTTTTTAAAAAAAATAGCTTTTTGCTTTGAAGATAATTCAAAAGTTTTTGGAATTTTAATATTTTTCTGCAAGTTAGAATACACTAAAATGTGGGGTTGTCGCAACATTCAAACGCCTAGAAAGTATTTTTAAAGATTGAAATGCTTAAATGTGGTGTTGTATAGGTTATTTGAATATTAATATAACCCCAACGGTCTGATACGTTTGCGAAATAGTAAAATGTTCTTAAATATTTTTCTGGCAAGATAACATTACGTACTTTCTGCTTCTAGATCAACCTTCTCGATCAACCAACCAATCTGCGGTATATACAAACCTCACTAGCGCAGAAAATGGCAGCTTCAAGTGAGGTACGTAATAATATGTTCGCCCCTGTAAATCATCTAAAGTACGGGTGTTTTCAGCATATGATTAAGGGTGACATCCGCCAAATATTCAATGAGACAATTGAAATTGCGCATTATTTACAAATTGATTTGGAAACCTCTAGTACCTGGTATTTGGTCATATACAGTCAGGGATGTGTCACAATGAAATGTCTCATAAGCGTCTCCCAAAGGTGTGTTCCAATTCCATTGAGAACATTAGCTGCTGTCTATCCTGGACGAGCCGAGTTCGCGAACTCCGCAGAGTAGAGCTAATAAAGCAAGCTCTAATAAAAAACGCGGTTCGAGGGCCGAAGCGTCTGCCACAACAATGCAGAGGCGGTTCACCCTGGAAATCCATGAGCTAAATGCACCGAGTACGGAAGTCTACGAAACCACTGACTCAATTTTATTTGAAGTAGAGTGCTGCAATGCTTGCCATTGGTCGCTTGCATCACTCGAGCGTTGCTCTTCCAGCATCGAAAGTTCGATTGATTGTTTAGTATTTTCGGGCGCTTTAACTTCTAAGGTCTTTAGTCCCGTAAGTGTAGTCCTCGGGAGGTGGCGGTGATCTTCCCCCACTGGTTGGCGAGATCTGGCGCCGACCTACCGTCGGCTAGCGGAGATTTCTCCAACCAGGTATCTCTCACCAGCGAAGCACCACTCCTGGCGGACAAGCTCTAAGCTCTCGACTGGTATACCGGCATGTGTGGTAGTGTTGTGCATGTAAGTGTAAGTAAGAGGGGAGGATAGGCCAAGGAAGAGGAAGGAAATATCGCGCAAGCCCGTGGCCTTTTTGTTAGGGTTCTGCTCAGGCATTCGCCTTGGTTGATCGGAGAAATCACGAAAAACTACCTATCAGAGCAGCCAGTCGCTAGAGTTCTTGAAATTGTGACTTAACCGGCGAAGCGACAAGTACTGAGCGTCAGGACTGGGTTTTCTTAGTCGTATGTTTCTGGCTGCTGACGTCGAGGCGAGCAAACATTTGTCATACTGTGTTGCTATCTTTTACCGATTTTTTTAAGTGCCGACCTCGTGCAAAATCGTCTCGCATAAGACTTTAGTTGGCAGCGTTTTAAGGTGGGCCCATAAACTCGTATTTTTCCGTTGGTGTGTAGTGTAAATCATTTAGCGTATCCGTTGGGTGACTTATTCTACTGATGTTCATTATCTCCACGCAATTGGTTTTTATTCATCTCTATCTGAAATATTAAGGCTTTCTAAATTTAAGTTTACATGCGTTTTTTATGTATTTAAGTTTTAGAGTTATGATCAATTTGTTGTTAGATTTTTATTGACCTCGAAAATTTCCTCTCTGCGTAATGAATCGTACTTCCATCTCACTCTTCCTACATCCAAACGTCACTTCCATCTTGTATGGTTAATATAACTTTCGGTTGGAATCTTTAAATTAGATTACCTTTGTTACTTCAGAGAAAATTATGGAAGGGAATTGTAGCTTAATTTCTAAACCACATTCTTCCTGGAATTTTGTTGAATTATGTTTTGTAACACACAAATGCTTCCCTTCATTTGATGTTCGTGTATGGGATTAATACATACAACATATATTCTGATTTTTCGTGCATTTACTATTGGAAAATACTTTATTTGAGGCTAATTTGTCCCTCACATTCGTTCCAGAATACACTTATACATCTTGTGTATTCTCGTATTGCTCTGGTTCTTGAGACTGATGGTCATGAAGCCCCAGATTACTTCCTGAGCTCCGCACCCCAGTGGCTGTAATACGGGACTCTTGCCCCGGTATTTCATAGCGTGCGCCCCTCCGTCATCCGTCTATCCTCTCCCCATATGTTGGTGCGCACATCGATGCTGCTGCTCGGCCGCCATTCATTATTTATGCGTCGACCCACTTCCGCCCCGCGTCGTCTCCGCCGCCATCGGCACCGCCGCCAACTCCCTCTATCCTGGCCTTTCCATTAAACCCGCCCACGCCCCCTCCGCTGCCGCCACCACTCCCGCCCCCAACGCTATAAACTCCACCTGCCACTGCCCCCGCGATCTCTACCACCACCGCTACAGCCACTTCCACCACTAGTGCCAACCAACGCCACCGCTCCAACCCTGGCCCTACATCTACCCCGTCCCTGCCTCTGCTACAGCCTCAGTCACTTCCACCACAACCTCCATCGCCATCCAATGCCATCCCCCACTACCTCCACCTCTACCGCTTCAAACCCGTCTCTACCACTGCCCCCGCAACCGCCATTGCTTCCGCCACTGCCACGCTGACGCTATAGCCAACCCACCACTACCGTCAACCACCGCCATTGTCACCTCCCCACCGTTGCTTACCTCCCCCCCCCCACAACTACTCCCGCCCTCGCCAGAGCCACTTTCACCGCCAACTTCATCCGCCCCCAACTCTGCCCCTAACCCTGCCCCCGCCACCTCCATCGCCAACACTAGCTCACTGCCACCGCCACCACCACTATCTCCATCGCTCCTTTCATTTCCAGCCCCACCGCCGTTTCCCCTGCCGTAAATAATGCGCCGATGCCGGTGGCCGCATCGCCGGGCTCGCGCCGCGCGCATTTGCGAATTATTTTCGCGAGAGCCTTCCGGACTCGCCAGCGCTGATGCGATAAGGACTGGATTCGGTTGTCTTTTGCCCTTTTGTTTGGCGATTCCACTGTTTGGCGTCGGTCGCTGCCGATAGCCCCAGCTTCACATCGTTTCAGGAAGTATTGTGCTTTGAGAATTTTTTATGTCGAAGAGAAAACAAGTTAATTAATCATACGTGTTGACGACGGGTCGGAACTTATGTGCCCATCATATTGTGAATTAGGAAGTTTTGATGAAGTTACAGTCAATCTCCGGATTTTTCCTCTTATGACTTTTGTACTCAAAATAAGCTGTAGTATACTCAAAATAAACTTCTATTTTGAGTACACTACTACGGAAAAACAGTAAACAATACCAGGAAATAAGTTTATTATTGGAATTTTGTTACATATTAAACTTGCATGATGAACTTTGTGAGACACATATGTGAATATTCCTTGAAGCAATTGTATGTAAATTATTTATTGTTAATGTAGATCTATTATACGCAAATTATTTTTTTGCATCGTGAGCTGTAGTTTCACAGCTGTAGAGCCACTATATTGCGTTAGGCAATGTGTTAAGTGCGACGTGTTGTCGAATTTATAATTTTTTAAGTTTGATATATGGCTTTGAATTTTGCTGCCTGCTAACTTTTTTTAGAGATATGATAGAACGTTATCAGGATGATAATATTAACGAAATGGCCGTCAGTCTTCCGCCATTGCATGAATTTCTTTTGTCGGCAATATTAAACATTTGAAGCGTGATTTTCATTTTCTTTTATTGTGATGAATATTATAAAACAACTGTAAAAGCTTCTTATATCCATGCATGAATGTAGTATCTTGATTTTATCGTTTGAACAAGATAAGTGACACATCTCATTTTCAAATATTCTCATTTTCAAGGAGAACGGTTTTATTCAGAGTGGAATCTTTGATTTCAACAAAGACAAAATATTTATTTTTCAGGCCGTCTGTCCTTTTTGACGAAATTTTACTATTAAAATCAGACTTTCATAAACATTTTTCTTCAATTAACTAAAAAACGACGATTTTTGGGATGTATCTCTTTTCTTGTGACCTGACGATGTGTCAAAATGTGCCAAATTGGAAATGATACGTGATTCAATAAATCAACTGATGTCGCAGTACCAACACAAATGAAAAGAATAACTTGGACGGTAACATGTCGCAGCAGATTCAGTGAATCGTAACTTCATCTGAATTGCAAACGTTAATTTTTCAAAGTTTTTAAAATGTAAATACAATATTTATGCAATATAAGAGCTACTGCAACAAAGAATCGGTGCGCTCAGAAATACTCAGGGAATAAATAACATGAAATCTGCGTATAAATGCCGCTTCCGCGAAGCGTACGTTCTTTTTTATTCGTATGTTAATGCACGAGACAGCAGCAACGGCATATGCGGGGGACCTGACATTCGAGCAGGAAGCACCGAGCCGAACGTGCATTGTTCAATTTCGGCGCATCTTAAATACACAAAAAAAAAAAGGAGCATCGTGACGCGCGCACGATCTCGCCGCGCCTGGAATCCGTCCGCGCGCTCGCTTTGTTCTCCGGACCCTCTGCCTGCGTTACAAGTCGTCGGGGCGGGGGGAGGGGGCAGGCGGGCTGCCCGCTGCAGGTGAGCCCTCTGCCGGCGCCTGAGTGCGCCGATGTGCGCGTGGACCGTGGTGCGTTGTGCTCCGCTGCACACGCCGTCCGCGCTAGCGCCACACGCGGCCCCGAAACGCGAACACACATTTTCGGTTTCTTCATACTGGTTTAACACTAGAAAGTCGGCAATGCTTTCTTGCTTACAAAGTCGGGAAGCAGTAAAAATACTACATCCAAAAATTGTTCTTGTTTATTGATATATTTGCGGGAACCTAAATAGTAATCCGTGTCTTAGTATATTTTGATTCTTTTAAAGATATGAAATACTTACCACTGTATAATATTTATTACTTATTTGATACTTTGAAATTGTAACTCACAAGTACTTTATTTAAACGTTCCTCCACTCATTTTATTCTACACGCTATTTTTCCAACTCGAATTAGTGCCGTTCGATGTATTGAGTACATCAAAATAGTCATAATTTACATCAATTCCTAGACTTATCCGCAATGGCCATCAATTACATCAATTTTCATTTTACATCAATTTACAAGTCATGAGTCAATCAATATTCTAGTAAATACCTATGTGATTGAAATATTTCCTCTTTGTCAACGAAATGCCAATAAAAACGGAAGCGTAAAAAATTTAGTGGCGTACCAAAAGGCGTAATTGGATTGCCACTCAGTTGTTGAAGAAAGAAGCATTGACTCGGAAACTAAAACATTTATAAAACTACTCGTATGTATGGGAATTTTAATGGTCTCTAAAAATATTAAATGTCACACAGTATCAGAGAAAATAAATCAAGAAATAAAGGCACAAAGAGTAACTGAAGCAGAAAACAATCAAAATGATTTCGCCATTTCGGCTACTGACTGTGGAATCCCAAACACATTTAGCTTTTAGTGAACATTATGCTAGGTACATTTACATTTTTCTTCTTTTTTTATGGAAGATGAAATTTCATAATATTTCTGATGCTTGCAACAATTTCGTTTACTAACATGTTATTTATTGACTTTACCAAAGACAATAGTGATGTGACATAACATTAGGCCGTAGTTAATTTCCTCGGATTATTTATAGTGCAATGTCTCTTCTATGTTTACAGCACTGCTAACTTTTTAACGCTTTGCGAAAAAAATAACATTTTAAAAGTGAGATGTGATTAGTGGAACAGATAGTGATTCATGTACTTAATGTTATGTTTCTTTCATTCTTGAAACGTTCTTGAATAAAATTCTGATAATGGTTGGTCAAAATTTACTTTCCTTACAAGAGGAACAGTTATCATTTTCGCCTCCCTCTCTAGCAAGCAAATCCGAAGACTCCGTCTCGCGTGGGCTTTCCGCTCACTTTGCGTCCGTGGGAGGGCGTAATGAGAGCGAGGTGCTGTGCAGGGCAGCGCGTGGGCGAGGTTTGCTTGAGAGCACGGGCGTGCGTGCGGAGCGTGTTGCGTCAGGCTCCATTGCTCGCGCCATCCATTGTGCGGCAGGTGCGCGTGTATTGCGCATGCTGCGAAGGGATTACCCAAACTGCCGTGACAACTCGCTAGTTTAGTGCTGAGCTATTACTGGGAGGATCGTTTTCTATTTTGATGACAATCGTGTCGGTTAATACTCTCGCGTATAGGGCGAGGTAAAAATCAAAATATGCTTTTCGAAATTGATATTGTGCTTCTTTTCTTTCTTTTTCTAATGCTTAGTTCTCTTGATGCAGAGAAAATTAAAGTTCAACCCAAAAAATATTTTTTTGAATCCGGTCAAAATTATTCAGCTGTAAGGAAATTTGAAAGAAAATGAATATTAGTAAAACATTCAGATGTTGCTTTATAATACACGAAAACATAAAAATTAACATACAAGAAAACCTGTTATAGTAGTGAGTAAAATGTTATAGTAGTGAGAAAACAGATGTTGTTTCTAGTGTGTGAACCTTATAAATGTGACGTGTGTAGTAAAGAGAATAAGATATAAACATGCAAGAAAAAGGAAAATTAACTAGTGGCATAATAATTCTGAAAATAGGTTCTGATATAACAAGTCGCATTTTTGGAAAGAAATTAAAAGGGGGAGTAGAGGAGATTTTCTGCTCACAAAGTCGACCTTCAAAATGGCTGCCTACAGAGTTAGAAATGCTAGTGGTGATTGGAAATGGAGGCGAAAAGGATAGTAATGAAACAAGCAGTTATATCGACAATGCCACATTGATGAATCTGCACAAAGTGATTGTGCAGGATTGAATTTTATGGGCGGAAATGAAGATGGAAACTAAGATTACATGAAATGTGCAAAACGAGATGAAAAGCCGCGAGGAAGGTGCAATGGGTTGTAAAATCAACAAAGACGATGTGACGATGAAACGCAGATAATCTGAAGCCCCTTGAGGCAACAGAACACGAGGGGGCGTGGTCAGTTGGATCTTCGTGGAAACGACAGGAAGATGGATGCGATTGAGTCTGAGGCAATAAACGCTGAGGAATGGGCAGGGTAGGTCGGGCTGGGCGGGCCTGGCGCAGCGAGCACGATGAATAGGGCGGAGGTAGTCGTAGGCAAAAAGGGACAAAGAGATGGAGGGCCTTCAGGTCTAGTGGAATCCGGAGGGTTAGCACATCGACCGTGGGCGGTGGAGACGGTAAGGGAAGTGGTTCTGTGTGAGGCAGTGAACGCTGAGGTCGGAATGGTCAGATTTGACGAGACGGACAGTAGGGCATGACGCGTCCGGAAGGCCGAGGCGAGCGAGGCGAACGCGGCGGAGTAAGCAGGCAGGCGCGGAGGGGCAAAGTGCGACGGGAAGAGTAGTGCATCCTTAAGGTAGACGAGTGTGAGCCAGTGATCAGTCGAGCGAGTTGAGAGGATGTTGCGTTTGCGTCGGAGACGGCGCGGGATGTGATTGAGTGTGAGACAGCGATCAGTGGAGCGGATAGAGAGGAGGCTCGGGGGAGGGGCGTGGTTGCGCCTGGGACAGTGTGCGGGTGAGGCGGCGGGGGCGGCTGGGGAAACTCTAGGGCGGCGCGTGTGTCCGCGACGGCGAGCATCCATCACGAGGCGATTCGCCGCTAAGCCTCAATTAGCCCTGCGGCGAGGAGGCTCATGCTGTTGCAAGGGTGGTGGGGAGGGTGAAGGCTGGGGCCTGGTAAGGGTCGGGTACAGGGGGGATAGCGAATGGGATGTCGGAAGAGATATCGAAGGCGATATCGGAGGCGATATCGGAGGCGATGTCGGAGGCATTGTCGAGACGATGTCGAAGGCGATTTCGCAGGCGATGTCAGAGGATTTCGGAGGCGATGTCGGAGGCGATGTCAGAGGCGATGTCGGAGGCAAGGTTGGTGGTGATGTCGGAGGCGATGTTGGAGGCGATGACGGAGGCGATGGCTGAAGCGATGGTAGTGGCGAGGGAGGAGGCGAAGGCGGTGGCGAGGGCAGAGGCGAGGGCAGAGGCGGGGGCTCAGACGAGGATGGTAGCGAGGACGGAGGCGCGGGCGGTCTCGCTAGGAAGGGCGGAGGTGGGAGCGTCTTGTTTTTGCGCGATAATGACCGAGGCCTCAGCCTCCTTCCGCCTCGCCACGCTGCAGCCTATTGCGTATTTCCCCGTCCGGCCTTAGCGAGAAGAGCAGAGCTGCACAATACGCGCAGGAAACAATGCGTTCGCCGTTACTCGCATGTTCGCCGGACGCGTCGCTTGCGCTTTTATTGTGCTCCACGCACCCCACCTATGTTACCGATGTTCTGTTCCGTGTGATATAGCTCAGTCTCAGGATTGCGCTCGTGAATAGCGCAAAGTACATACTTCGAACATTTAGGTGGTTACAATGGTTTGGCAATGTTTGGGAGTCTATTGTAATATTCGTTGTTTGGTAAGTGCCTTCAGTGGCGCTCTTCTCAGTACATCAAATATCCTCTTGTATACATCCAAGATAATAACTTGTATTTGAAAAAGAGCAAACTGAAGCTTCATTGTATTTTATTGTCATTAACTACATCTCAGCAGATCTGTAATAAACCATATATTTGGATTTTAAAACCGAAAGAATACAGACACACAAACACACACACACACACACACACACACACACACACACACATATATATATATATATATATATATATATATATATATATATATATATAGTGCCCACTACTTATTGGGCGCTGATATATTTACTATCGCAAGGCTCCTCCGTTTTTTCCTTGTGAGCTAAAAAATATACCTCTCGTACGAGAACCTGGGAGGTAAATACTTCTATTTTCGTTAGGAATTTATTAATTTACTGGCTGTCTTCTTCTGAAATAAAAACACCCGCGTTTTTACTGAATTATCTTACTGAATTATCCAGCGACATAAAGTGTCGTCCCCCATTTCTTTTATTTAAATCCATTTTTATCCTTCTTTTCTAATCATTTTTAACAAACTTTGTTCTTATTTAAATTTACTCTTTTTACCTCATGAATGACGATGGCTATCAAAACTTTATGATCATTAATTTTTTTTATAATCTTTCTCCATTAATTTAACATATTGAGTATGACGTTCTTGGCCTTGAACAATTTAATACGGCATAGTCTTTTTATGCTTAATTACTAAACTTCACGGTTGCTGAGGAAACACTGCTCTTTTGGCAATGAGAAGAATTATTCGTGCATTAACCGTCGACCTTCTACCATTTCTTGTTTTTCAACACTAAGTTCGTATCTGCATACGTTTTTCCGCCGTCCACGTGCTACTTCTATTTGTTATCTACACTCGCGACTCAAATTTTGCATCTACAATCACTGTCCATTTTTACTGTTAACTTTATACAGCTCGTGGATGTCGATCCTCCGTTTATCAGATCAGGACATACTCTAACTTAAAACTTTTTCAAACAATTTCTTCTGCCAGTCACGGCAACATCCTACCTCTACCAGATCGAGACAAATTTTGTCGCAAAATTATCATCTATCAACCTACGTTGTTTCTATTATTCACATGTTCTAATCGTTACTGCCTGAATCCGATGCTCTATCTGAACAATGTCACTTTTATTAAATATAATTTATTATTTTTTTCTAATATTTTAATTATCTACTCGAACCCGTTTTTTTTTGCTGCTTGATGACGCCTTACGTCCCCAATGTCTCATTTCTGTTTATTATTTTCGTATTTTCTTTTTCTGCCTATTATACGTATTCTGTCGACATATATACATATACATATACATATATACACACACACACACATATATATATATATATATATATATATATATATATATATATATATATTTGTGATATCAAATGGGATGTATTTTAAATTTATTATTTTGTGTATACTCCATTTACTCATATTAATAATACGAAAATATAAGCGTAACACCTTTTACTACATTATTATGAATGTACCGGACGCTTGCAGAAACAAAAATGCTACTAGGGCAGAATATTACAATAAAATATTTGTACTTTGCATTCAAACCCGAGACTGTTTCATTGTTTTGGGATATTTTCTGAAGTTCCTGGGCAACTATCAATACCACTGACTGTAAGGAAAGGCCGAAGGCTGCGTAGTTTTTCCATTTCCGCGCGCTCTGGAAATTAGCACTACAGATAAAAATACCAGAACGTTATATAAATATGTGCTGTTGATTAACGTAGAATTTCAAGTTGTCTTAGACTTTGAATATATCATATATTTTACAGATTTGGTCCTTCTATTGCTACATGTAGTACATGTTTAGCACATTCAATACTAAACTGGTCTCTGTTTGTTTATTTATCTCCAACAATGTATGCAGGAAGGGGTACAGAGTTTAAGATCGTGAATATATTCAGAGATCGTCCTTGTGGTTGTCTGGCGTACTAATGGGTTCGCTCTAGAGAGAAGAGGGAGGAGAACGGTCACGTATTGGGAATTAATCCAGTGCTGACCCCATCTGAAGGTCCAGCTGGGACCTGTGCACGGGACTGCTGAAAAATAGGCCTTCTACGAGGCCCCAGTTGGTATTAATTTTTCGAAAACCAATAGTGTATGTTTTTGAAAATGTTTAGTTCAATAACGTCATTTTCAAATAAACTTTAAGGTTGATCTGCAGTTTATGGTTTGACGGTTACTGAGGAGGTGTTTATTTGTATTTGTAATCGTTCATGGTGATTTATGGTTCAAGAGTAAATAAGCTAGTGGAAGTGCAGGTCAGTACAATTCTATTCCCTTTAAAAGCAATTATCTTAAACGCGAGAGAGGTTTATTGGACAATGCGAGCGTCGAACGAGAGCGTAGGCGCGATCCAGATCGCACGAGCGGGGCGGAAGGCGCTCCCGAACGCAACACGTTCGATCTGCCGGGTAGCGAACCATTTGGCGTCAAAACCATTTGGTTGTAAAACTGAATTGAAATATTTAGTTCATTGATTTACAGAATGAATTAAAAGAACCGCCACAACATAAAATTTGGAATTATTCAAATTTAAATGATTATTAATAATATGTATATAAATGAAAATGATATGATAATAAATTATGAAATAATTAATGATGAAATAATATGATGGTAAATAAAAGTGTTTTTTAAAATATCTCTCAAGTTATTACGAACATTATGAGTGATATAAGGTCTAATGCTCTCGTCGGATAACTAATTTCTTATCTTAACACATAAGTTCGACTCCAGATTTTCATGAATGAGATGATTGTTATAATGCCTACTTTCATTATGTAGGGGTATCGTTGTAATAACATTAGCATAGTTTGTAATTTATTAATTGTCAAAGATTTTGCAGTGCATGCTTGAACAGACGTTTATGACAGATTGAGGTACTAGAGATATTTAATATATTCTTTTTATCAGCAATATATGTTGAGGTTAACTTAGCATTTCAAATGAGTTTTACATGTACTTTAAATCACGTAATGACGTGCGTATGGTCGCAAATCTTATAGTATCCAGTTTTAAGAACTGTTTACAAACACATTACAAGCAAATTTTGTCTATATTATTTCTATTACGAGTTAAATGCAAGCGTTAGGAGAGGGTGAAAAGCGAAATGTTGGTGATGCATTATGATAAAGAGGTCAAATGCATTGCCGGCAATGCACGAGATCTTCGAGGTAAATTGGAATGAACCCGTTTTTTCACCCCAAATTCTACATGTAGTTACCAGGATTTGAGCCCGGATACCCAAAAGTGGTTGGTGACTGGACTACACGATGGGTCGTTTCATTTCTTCTGTGAAGAATAAATCACTGAAACCAAGGCGTGCGGTATAGAATCGATGGAACATATTATCTCCTGTGAGGTAACGATGCGACATTTCTTTCATGATCTTCTCTGATGAAAATGGACGAATTCCGGAATTATATGAAATTAGTGGGCAAGCGGAAGGTGAGAGTAGAATATTTTAATATAATTATTTTTTCATTTATTACTTACGCAAAATCAAGATACTAGGAGTACAACATGGTGGAATAATTTGTCTTGGGAGGAAAAATGCTCCTTCCACGGCCCCATGTATTTGTTCGGCCGGGAACTTCCCGGGCGCGGTCCTGGGTACGCTGTGCTGTTCGAGCGAAGTTGCTGTCGCCGCCTCATTACAGAGTTGGCCTTTTCGATTAAGGGACCACCGCCGTCGCTGCCGCGTTTTAAAGTTCGTCTAAGTTGAAATTGATAGCGCAGATTCCCATAAATCACGGCCTTCTGCCCCACTTCCCGCCGCCCCTATGCTGGACAGATTGTTTTGCAGGCACTGACTTTGCTTTTGAATATGCCTTGTTTGTTTGCGTTACAAGGAAGAAGAGAAGTAACGGTTGTTTGCGAAGTCACTCGCGTATGAGAGCACGTGAAAGATTTTAAAAAGCGAAAATTGAAAAAAGAAAACAGTTCACCTGTTGTTCTAAAACAAGATATTTACGAGAAAAGATATATTATATTGGTTCATATTATATCGTTTTCACGAAGTTAGTAAGATTATTTTACAACGTGTTAGAACGCATCAATGTATTCATTTGTCAACAAATTGATCACTACTTTTTATTTTATCGCATTTATACTTATATTATTTTCTGTCAGGAACACATTTGCAGAAGCTGATACACGCCTATGAATGTACTGAGTGTAATATTTTGAAAAGTTCAATATTTTAATGAAATGGTTAATAATAATAAATTAATTAATGAGGGATTGACCATTTTAGTCACTTTGTACACTAATAACCTCAAAAGTATAAGCTTAGAACATGAATTGACAATATAATAAAAGACCACGGAACAGGGCTAGTTAAGACTTACAAACTTGAAGGAAATAGGTACAAACATTATGGATATTTCCTTTTCACAAACAAATGAATTATACATTTTCACGTCTTTATTACTTCAGTGAAAAGTGACTCTAAAATCGTCACAAATCTTGTTTGCAAGTTGTCTTTATTTCCACTGAACAGTAACTGTTCTGAACCTGGGAGGGGTAGAGATTAGCTAGTAGCATTCTTTTATAACAATGATTTAAATTAGAGGTTCCGATGGGCATCGAGACCTCCGGGGGTCGATGAAATTTTGAAGGGGGTCAATGATGAACGAATCGATTGGGGGTCTGTAGCCGATTATGAAACGGAAATATATGATAGGTACAGTCAAAGTCCTACTGACCACAAAAATATTAAATGAACTTGATAATTAATTTCTTTCTGATAAAGAGCAACAAATAATATAATCTACAAATCTGCTTATCTTGTTTCGTATCCGTTGTTCATCCTTAGAATCAGGAACAACCGATGCACCGCACCGGTCCCGCAAAGTAAAGGAACCCTATTAAGCGCCTCTGCGAACGGATATTGGCCAAAATAAAACAAATTGTAATCCATGCTTAATTTATCCACAGCATCAGTCATATTATTACTATATATAATCAATTACATATAAAACTTCTCAATTTCACGTTAATTGCAGATAGTGGCCCCCTTTCAACTTTCTGCTCTGAGGTATCTCAGAACTTAGTCACGCAACTACTTAGGATGTTTAGAAAACTGAAAAAATCATAACTATGTTTTCTCAACGATATTCTGTTGCAGAAACGAGGAGCGAATTTGCAATTTATTATAATCTGTTTTGTTGCCCTGTATCAGAAAAAATACACCATGCAATCCGTTCTGGAGAAGTGTTTTGGCCATTTAACAACGATCAACATTTTTTAACAATTGCCCAACAATGAAGATAAGCTAGAAACTCAGCTACTCAGAAGTGGAAGCGTCTTCGATTATTGAAATATAAATATTTATCAATTTATTGGTATACAAAATTGTTATTTTTAAAACATTTATGGTCAATTCTTTGTGTTATAAATGATTAATTAAAGATAATAAAATAAAGGGATCGATGGAGTCAACAATTCTTTTGAAAGCTGCCGATTACCGAAGTAGGTTGGGAATTCCTGATTTAAATACTGACAATACACACACACACATATGCCGAAGAGCCAAAAAATTGGCACAGCCGTGAAAAAATTGGCAAAGCCGCGCGTAAAGAGATCTGGAACCATTCAGGACACGGCGCTCCGGGCGGCAACGACTATATATGACAACTAGAGTCTGACAGTTTTTTGATCGGTTACTGCTGCTACAATGGCAGATTATCCTAATTTAAGTGAGTTTGAACGTAGAGTAATAGTCGGCGCAAGGGAGATAGGGCATATTATCTCCGAGGCCGCGATAAAATTTGTATTTTCTCGTACGAACATTTCACGTGTGTACCATGAATATCGGGAATCCGGTAAAACATCAAACTTCCGGCACCGCTCCGGCCGCAATAAGATCGTGCAAGAACAGGACTGACGACGACTGAGGAGAATCATTACACGTGACGGAAGTGCAATCCTTCCGTAAAAGGTTGCAGATTTCAATGCTGGGCCATCAACAAGTGTCAGCGTACGAACCATACAACGTAACATTATCGATATGGGGTTTCGGAGCTGACGTGTGGCCCACTCGTGTACCCTTGATGACTGCACGACACAAAGGTTTACGCCTCGCCTGGGCCCGACAACACCGACATTGGTCTGTTGATGACTGGAAACATGTTGCCTAGTCTGACGAGTCTCGTTTCACATTGTTTCGAGCGGATGGACGTGTACAGCTATGGTGACAACCTCATGAATCCATGGACCCTGCAAGTCATCAGGGGACTGTTCAGGCTGGTGGAGGCTCTGTGATGGCATGGGGCGTGTGCAGTAGAAATGATGTGGGACCCCTGATACGTCTAGATACGACTCTGACAGGTGACACGTACGTAAGCATCCTGTCTCATCACCTGCACCCTTTCATGTCCATTGTGCATCCCGACGGACTCGGGTTATTCCAACATGCGTCAGCCCACACGAGCAGAATTGCTACAGAGTGGCTCTAGGAACACTCTTCTGAATTTAAACACTTTCACTGGCCGCCAAAATCCCCATACATGAACAAAACTGAGTAAATCTAGAGTGCCTTGCAATGTGCTGATCAGAAGAGATCTCCACCCCTCGTCCTCTTACGAGTTTATGAACAGTCCTGCAGGATTCATGGTGTCAGTTACCTCCAACACTACTTCAGACATTAGTTGAATCCATGTCACGTCGTGTTGCGGCCCTTCTGCGTGCTCGCAGGGGTCCTAAACGATATTAGGCAGGTGTACTAATTATATATATATATATATATATATATATATATATATATATATATAATTTTCAGTTTACTTGTTTAACTTGTTGCTAAAATAATTTCACTTTTATTTTTAAGAAATGCATTATTTTGAAGTGATAATTATATGCTATTATCATTCTACACATGTTTGAAATTCTCAACATATTTTGTTTGTTAATTATGTTGCATTGCACATTGCATTATACATATTTTTCACTGTGTTAAGTATTAGTCAACTGATGGATATTAATATTTTCAGAGTTGTCAATAGCATGCTCTGTACGCTTGGTTGAATTTAATTAATTTTTAATATGCCAATAATGGAAGAATGATAAGCTGTTAATGACCAATTTTTTATACTGCCAACTCAAAAACCTTGGGAGAAAATCCTTGGATCTCAGAAAAGACCTTCTTTTATAAATATTTAATGAATAATCTGTATCCGCCAAAGGAGAAATTGACTCCTACTTTGGAACTTCCAAATTAAGTTAACATTTTTTAAATTAATGAAAGATAAATCTTTATTACAAGAAGCTTATTAAAAAATAATTGCGCTCATAATATAATTTGTTCTCGACACGCTAAGAGAAAGATGAGAAAAGAAACACTGTGCTATGTGTAGAATTTCAGAATAAAGGTTCTATTTTCAAGGGAAAAAATGTTTTACACCTGGAAAGCTTTAAGCAGAGCGTTCTTGATATCTGTGTGGTTTTATTTATGCTTCATATATCGTGTTTATATTTTATGACTTTTGTCTGAATATTTATCAATAAAGTCACTGCCTAATATTACACTACAAATAATACTAATTCTTTAGAGGGGCAGACGTCTTTGGAAAACTTGCATCCATATTCCTAGACGAGTGTATCCTTATAAAAATATTAAAGTATTTGTTGAACTCGTGTAGACAATCCGCACTTTTTTAATAGTTGTTTCAATGGAGATATCTTCGTACTGGAATTCAATTTTGACCTTTGCAACGGAGTAGTTGTGGGTACTCTTCAAAAATGTAATATACTGTTAAGTCAATTTGTAGATTACGCAAAAAGAAAAACAAAGGGAAATATTATTCTAAGGGCCTAGGAGGCATTTCCGAGTAATGCACCAAGGAAACAACCTGCAGCGTCATGTATATTGTGGGTTTCTTGAGCGCCTGCTTTTTCCCTTGTACCATATTCTGCAAACTTCTCCTTTTTACTAACAAATACTTTTTATTCAGGCTTGGAGAGTGATTCCTTATCCAGTAGTAGCACGCGTACTAGGTTTTTATAAATCGAGGGTTTCTTATAAATCGAACAATACCATTATCGTTCCTAAGCTGTTGTATGCAAAGGAGATACTGATCACTTCAGGCAGATGAGGCCGCGGATGTACCCACTCAGGACCACGTCATGTGATCTCTGGACCGGGAAGTAATATTGGATGACTAAAATCTGGCTGCAGCATTCCAGCCATGGAAATGCTCCTTAGATCGGCTGACCTGGAAGTGGTATTAAATGAACCCCCTTCCTTTCGAATGGAAGGTCTTTTCCAGCAATGGAATGTAGACCTTCAATTCAACAATTCAATGACCATCACAAAACGATAAAGGGCCATTTATACCATATCAGGATAACTTCAGGAAAAGTGATCCCTAGAACTCCTTAATCCGAGAATACATGGGTCGTTCAGTTACACGACGTATTCAGTTTATTCTACGGATAAGTATTTGTTTCTTCAAAAAAAGTTAGTAAAAGAGAAAGTTAGTACCGCTTTCGATAGTGTTTTGTTGAAATATTTGTTCTTTGCTTCACGCTTCTCATACATCTCTACATACGTCTGTTTATACCCATTTCGAATTGCCGTGATTTCACGTAAACCCATTCCATCTTGGAGATACTACCCACAGATGCCACGTTAGAAAAACCCAAGTATAGGTTTATTACGCATCATGCTGTGACAAAATCTTCATTGCGAACAGTGAATCCACCGTTTGAGTCTCCTCCCGCAGGGGCGGGCGCTGTGGAACAACAGCCGCGACAATGACGGCGCGGCTCGAAGGCGCTGCCGCAGCAGAGCTCGCGACGGCCGCGCGCGAGAGCTCCGCGCGGGCGCCGAATCAGCGGCCTCAAATTGGATGCGTCTCCGTAACTTCGTTACGCGAAATATCCAGAAAATGGAAACCCGATCCCGGAGGAGATTGAACGGAAGCGCCGTCGTCGCGGAGCCGCCGCCACGCGGGGAGGGAGGGGGGGCGGGGCGAGTCGCGCCTACAGCCAAATGAAAGACAATCGGATGCGTGCTCCGCGAAACAATATCCGGCGACGGCGCGCGCTCCACGCGAGACGAGCCGCGGCGTCGTTTGGGGCGAGAGGGATCGCGAAGGCGGGCCGTCTGACTCGCGCGACTCTCTGGGACAGTGGTGGCGGCGGTGTTGGCGGTTACGATGGCGGCGGTGGTGAGGGTAGATATGGAGGTCGAGTCGGGTAGGGGGTTGGAATGAGGGTGAAGGTGGCAGTCGGAAGAGGAAGTGGAGTCCGAGGCGGTGAGGAGGATGGGGAAGCCGAGCCCTAGGTGAAGCTAGGAAATGAATTGGAGATGAAGGAGAAAGGAAATTAGAAAGTACACGTTACGGGGGTTGGAGTTGTGGTGGCGAATGTGAAGGGGAGGTGAAACTGGAGATGGTGGTTGGAATAGTGACGGAGGTGGTGAGTGTATGATAGTGGTGGAGTTGGAAGTGGCAACGGAGTCGAAGCAGGTGGCGGCGATGGCTGTGAGGGTGGCGGTTGTGATAGTGGTATTCGGGGCGGCGGTAGCGGAGATAGTAGTGACATCGGTGACAGAGGCGACGGCGGCGGCGGTGATGGTGGCGTTGGTGGTGGCGGCTCCTACAGCGGTGACAAAGGGTTGGCGGCGACGGAGTCTGTGCGGTAGACGGGGGCTGCAGTGGTGGCGACGGTCGTGGCGTCACGCGAAGGGGCGGTGATTGTGATGGTGTGGGTGTGGAGGGGGAGGGCGTTGCGGATGCGAGTGTATTAACACCCGAGGAAACCGTCAGCGGGAGCTTAACGCGCGGAGTTGCCCATAAACACGGACTCGCTCGAGTTGACGAGTCGAGACGGGCAATAATCGGATTGTAAAGTTGTTTAAGACGCGGGTTTCTATTTTGGCGGGCGGAACTGGTGCTGGCGTTGCGTCTCCCCGAATGAGTCATCGTCGCTTCAGAAGACGAATTCTATTTAGGAGTTCGTGCTGACTGACGTTTCATAGGAAATGTATATTTTGTTTCTTGGGAGGAGGGAATTGAATGAGTTGTCATTTCCAATTTTGTTGTTTTCGTTGTGCAATAATTCAAATTTGTTTTACTAGTTAACTATTTATTTTGTGTTTGACACCGTTCATTCATGCTGATTTCAGCTTAATGTATTATGTTACCTTTGTAATGAGAATTTGTAATTGAAACTCAAGTCGATTTTTTTGATAAATTGTTTTTATTGTGTCCAGTTTGTTATTGTATACAGATTTCAATCTGTATAATCTGAAAGCCATTGCATATTAAAGTTATCTGTAGTAATTGGATTCTCTTATCTCACTTACTCTCGAATATCAACTTTATATTAAAATTATCCAAATATTAACTTTCATAATTAACTCTTTTTAAATCGTGATAAAACTGTCCACCACCCGCTCTTTCATTTACAACTTTGCAGTTTATACTGATAGTCGATTTGTTATAGAAACGATTTTCAAATCTGCTAAAGTAGCAGTGCATGCTATGTTTTTGCTCTCTGAAATGTTCGTCCGTGTAGCCTATGTAAATCCCAACTCAAAGTTACTTACTCCAATCAATATGGAATTTCACGTATTTATGCTGGGGATTTTTGCCCTGTGCACGTATTTATTACATCAACACACAAAAATTGAAAATGAAACGAATCAATTTATCCAGACCCATCGTAGTAATAAGTTTGTTTTAGTGCTCTTCAAAGAACACAAACGAAACTTATTAGAAAAAAATCTTTGTTAGATTATGCTCCTTAATGGCAGTGTTATATCTTGTTGGGATTTATTAAAGCATAGATTAAGATAGACCTGCGGTTAATGTTGTTCGTATGCAAATGCTATAAGATAATTGATAAGATTGCGTCGTCACTCACCAATCGATTTGTTAGATGTATTTTAACGTGGTGATATATTAGCCCTAGCACTTCTCCCTAGCTAAGCCACTGAGGTCCGAGAGAAATATATTATGAATATTGTAATGGACTCTATATTAAAACTTCTTTCACATTTGTATTTAATTAATGTACTGTACTGATTTTAGTTAAAGTTCCAATGCCTTTCATGACTGACATTCACTTATACCTGATGTATGGTTCTTGTGTTGTAATATCCATTTCAATGATGAAGTCCCGCTTTGCTAATCATCCTCGAGAGCTTCGCTGTGAATGTGGACATTAAGAGACACCTTTGCAATGCCACCGCCTGTTTACAGTGGGCAATTACATTCTACTAGGGACATGTATTTCAGAATGATTACTCCATTCCAAAGCCATAGGTTTAATCGTGAATCTCAGTACTGTGTTCGATAGCAGTACTGTTGCTTATTATACTGTATCTTTTTTCGTCTCAACAGAAATTCTTGATAAGTAGCATCTTCGGTCATTCGAATTTTACTAATGAAACGACCTCCTTCGACAAACTTCTAATTAAATTTAAAATTAGTAGATTGTTAGTGATTCCGGGTGCGTCAACTACTATGGTTGTTAGTTCCGTACGTGTAGTGAGTGTTTCTGCTCGGAAGGTGGCGGTGGTCTTCCCCCGCTGGATGGCCAGATCAGGCGCCGAACTACCGTCGGCTAGTGGGATTTCCCCCTAACCAGGACTCTCCCACCAACGGGGTACCGACCCAGCCGGGACAAGCTCTAAGCTCCCTACCGGTCTCCCGGAATATACGGTAGTGTAGTGCATCTTAGTGTTAGTGTAAGTGTGTGTGTAAGGGGTGAGGATAGGACCAAGAAGAGGAAGGAAAGATCGCGCGCGTTCCGTTGCCTGTTTGTTAGGGTTCTGCGCCTGCATTCGCCTAGTGTTGATCGAAGAAACCACGGAAAACTACCGATCAGAGCAGCCGGCCGCTAGAATTCTCCTCCAGACAGCGGCTGAATTCGACCTAGCTGAAAAGCTAGTGACAAAAATCCTGCCGCCGTCGGGATACGACTCGAACCGAGGACCTCCCGGTCAAAAGCGTTGCAGTGACATCAGTTGATACACTGCGCCACCGCTCCCGGTTAAAAGCGTTAGTATTACATTATTATGAACTATTATAAACTTTGGATATACAGGAATGAAGTTCTGTACCAACAAGAAGCCCTAATCACATGCTTAGTTTGCGTTACGCATTAATACGCCCTTGTGCGCAAAATAGGTCCCCACAGGCGGGGGCGTTGTGACGGAAAGTGGCGCAGTGTGACGCAATCCAGGTAGGGGATACGACTCAAGTACTCCATTACGGAGCGCGAAGGAGCGGGCTTTTCAATGGGGGCGTGGTTCGCTTCGACTGCCGGTGGGGGCGGAGGGCGCCACGGGACGGTTCGTGGAACTTCAAATAGGAGCGACACCCAAGCGGCGGAGCGCGCTATGCGGCGCGCGCGGCCTTTGATCTTCGGCTGCCACTTCTCTCCGTCCTTCTTCACTTCCCTCCGGCTATTCCCATTCCTCTGCCCCCCCCCCCTAGCCATTGCCACGCCGCGTTTTTCTTTGCCCCTCACTGTTCCTCTCCGCTGTTTCCGGTTTCCGTTCCTTTGTGCTCGACGCTCGTCTCCGGCTGCCACTCTCCGGTCCGTTTTACCTTTTTCACATCTTCCTACCCGTCCATACTTCACTTAATTCCGACTATTTTCACTTCTCCGCACGTGTTTTTTTCATCCCCCTCCGCTCTTCTCCAGTTATTTGTTTTCCTTTTCACCTGTCACTGTTCTGCGACTGCTACTTAATTTTGCCCCTGTCTGCTTTGGGTTATTTTTCTCATCTCTTCATCCCTCTCGATCTCTTTCGTTTCTTCCTCTATTTCTACCCATATCCTCTTCTGATGCCCCCTATCCCTCATTCATCACTCCACTTCTTATTCTTCTTATTCCGGTGCCTTGTCCGACCGACTCTCTCCTCTGTCTCTGTCCCTCTGCATTTCTGTCGCCTCAGGGGTTCTCTCTCCCTCCGGTCTCCGACCTTGTCCGTTCTTTTCCCTCCGTCACTTGTCTGCGGCTGCCGCTTCGTCCTGCCCATCTTCTACCAGCGCCTCTTTCCACATTCTTTCGACCCCCTCCGGCCTTTCTCCTCGAGTTCCTCCTGACTCTGCCTTTGCGTTTTGCTTCGCCGTTCTGCGATCCTCTCCAGCCGTCTTCTCCCCTCTCGATTCATCTATCCCTATGTGCCCGTCTCCGCGTTTCTCCTACTTTCTCTGTTTCTCTCTGTTCTTGTCCATACTTCCCCGACCGTCCCCTTCAGTCTCTCCTCTCCTCTTGCTTCTTCCCTTCCTCCCTTCCCCTCTCTGATCCTTTTCTCCCATCTTCATCCCGCACGGTTTATTCCCGGATCCTCGTGCGAGTTCCTTTCGTCGGGGAAGTTCGTGCGATTGTGTGGAGTCTTGAATGTATGTCTCTCCGAAACCCATTCGTCGATAATGAAGAGTCAAAATAATTGGGCCACTTATCGTTCAATAATCTCGAGATACAAAGACTAGATGTTATTCTCAAGGAATGGCCAATTATTGCTTGGCCCATTAAGACAAAATGCGTCGTTGTATCACTAGACTTAAATGAAGGCTCCGAAACGAATATTTTCGATACACGATATATGTATTTAGTATTTTATATAGTATTATATATACAAAATTTTATTTAGAGAAGGGTGATTCTTTAGGAATCCAGTCGACGATTTCTGAAAAGTCTCTCGGTGTCACTTAGGAACTGAGGAAAAACGTGTATTTTGGAAGGAATGTTTCGGAATGCTAAGATCAAGGCTTTTGTTTACCTCAAAAACGATAAATATTACTGACAAATTTGTCGATTGGCAGAGTATCACAATAATGGATTTGAAATAAATATTTCTTGCGTAGATTATGTTAGTAAAATTCCACACAAAGATACCGACATCTAAGGATTTTCTTTTTTAGTTTCTATAAGGAGATTCTCACCTACAAACAAAATACTAACATGATGTTAAGGATAAATGTTTCCTTGCTACTTATGGCAAGAATTGTGGAGCGAAACTAACACAAGTTCTTTTGCCATTGTTTGCGCTCTAAAACTGCTGCAAAGGAGTCCTAACGACTGTTGAACGGAGAGTTTTAAAGGACAAGGCTCTGCGCACGAAGTCACTTTATCCCCAGCTCATTTCCGAAGAACAGTCCACATACCCTTTTCGTGCGAAATGGATCTTTGGATATTTCGTCGCGTCACAGTGAGAATATTATGAAAGAGATGGATTCTGCCTATCGTCAATATTGCTTTTGAGGAATGAGATATCACGCATATCGTGCTGTGAATGAACGCCCAGTGACATTTTCATACGTGAAAAGTTCATCTCCTTGATTCCCAACAGACACCAGGATACTAAAGTAAAATTTGGTAAGCTACGCGTTCATGACGAATTTTGTATTCATAAAAAGCGTTGATCCAACTGTCCTTTAATTAGCTACTCTAAATTTGAAATTGTAATTTCCAACTTTTCAATTATTTTAATTCGAGTAAAATATAAACAGGCTGGTCGAAATTATAATGCAGTAATATCACTTATAATCTACTAGTTTTAGTTCACTTTTGAAATTTCTGAATACAATTTAATTGCTTCCCCTTCAATATATTTAAATGTAAGCATCCGACGCCACATGATGATGCCACCAACAGAACTGCTGTCCGATCACCTCACTGCAGTTGCCAACTCTAATGAGTACATACGTGATGTGGATACAATTAGAAGACAATTTGGTAGGTGATATTGTGTTTCTCGTTCAAAACAGTAATATCATTTCAGAAAGTGATGGAGGTGCTGAACGTCAAGCGTCTTGAAAGTCTTTTGTCCCTCCGAAGTGGTCAATGTTATCATATTGTTGATAGGTTCTGAACGTGTTGAGCGAGTTAAAGATACTTTTTCCACTTCAATATTCCACTTCCAATTAAACTCGAATATGAAGCGATTTAATGCTTTATAGACTTCAACATTACATCCTTTTCATAAAATCACATTTCCTTAATTAACTACAGAAAATTATGATTAAAATAATGTTTTTAAATCTTGGTATATTTATCGTTCCAAATTTGTAATGTTGTGATACGAAACTTCCATTAAATGCGATTTGAAAGTTTGTCGAAATTTCAGAGAAAAATTGATATTGTTTTATAGGAAATATCGAAATGATGTGTAAAGCCCATTTAATAGCAAAGGAATTAAGTTATTTTCAGACGAACTATTATCGAAATATGTACGTAATTTTACCGAAGTGATGTCTAAGGCATCGCAGATTTTGGTGCGGCGGCACCTGAATGGTCTAGAACCTGGATGGCCAATCCGACAGTGTGACCTAATTATAACTGACTTATATTAATAATGTTATTTTGCAAGAGAACATGCTACTCGTTAAATTTTATCTCACAAACAAAAAGGGATACTTCGACTTACAATAACTTCCTCCTTGAGTTCATTGACATTCTTGGCTTGAAACCAACAGCTTCTTATTAATGGAAGTTCAACTCGTGCACCGAACGGAATCACATTGCGGCAAAGTTCTCCGGGAATATAGGGCAGAGTGTATCGTCACGTCTCGCCTTGTCCAACTCGCAGGAACTAAATCTTGCAGTATCTGATCTGTGTGGATATTGAGTTGTGTTTCCTCCGCGCTAACTTGGGAGTTCCCGGGCGGAGTGGATGCCACGTGGGGTGGGCGAATGACGCATGCATCGCCAACAGGCTGCGCGCGGCGACGGCGAATTTCAAAGTTGGGATCGTGTTGCAGGGACAGCCAGCAGAGCTCTCTCGCGTGCGACCTGGCTGCACTTCCCTCTCAGTTTTCCTTTCAGCAGGTTCTCAATTACTGCATGGGTTCAGTAGGTTATGTAATGACTAAATTAGTGAGTTTCGTTTCGATTGATCTTTTGGAAATTTCCTCCGATTCATTCCCGTTGGATGCCGGTGGAGTTTTGGAAATAACGGTACACAGATTGCATGTGATTCTTATTTCTCTACTCTGTTCCTGCTCCTATGCGACTGAGTATTTAAAAGCTGAGATCGACATGGACGGAGAGCAGCGAGCAATCTTCGCTTCTTCTCTCTTTACTTTACTAGCAGGTTCTCAATTACTATAAGAGTTCAGTAGAATCAATAATGCGCGGGTGCATTATTTTGTTTATTGTATTTTATTTTTTGCCCAAGTACATCCGTTGAGGTCGAAGGCGTCCCACCTCTAGGTAGAGTCGATTCACACAATAATGAATACCTAAATGAAAACTAAATAGAACATAGGTCGAGACACAGGTGCACTAGTAAGGGTGCATTAGTAAGTCCGCTACTGAAAAACTTCGTTTCATTTGATATTTGTGACTTTTCCTCCGATTCATTCCAGATGGATGCCGGTGGAGTCTCGGAAACAACGGTAAAGAGATAGCACATGGTCCTTACTTCTCCCGCTCCCAAGCTACTGACAATGAATATATCAATGTTGGAGTCTGTCGACATGGAAGATGAGCTCTCTGGCAAGCAACGTGCTCTGCTTCATACTTTGTTTTCAGTAGGTTCTCAATTTCTTGATGTGTTCTGTAGATTCTGTGTTGACTGAGTGAGAGAGTCCGCAACTCGAAGCTTCGTTTTAATTGATATTTTCGGAATTTTCTTTGATGAACTTCAGATGTTTGACAGTTCAAGGACTGTCGGCTTCATCTGCGGCGGTGACAACGGTTTTTATTATTGCATAAAAAATATGGTTTAGTTGTAAATATTGTACTTTTTTATTTGCATGTATCGTCCTGTCTCTAGTCATTGTGACCTAATCATTTGATGTACGAAAGTGCAAGCCTGAAATCGCCTCCTACATGATTGTTAATCCAGAAACCAAAATTGTGTGTAAATATTTTCAGCTCTAAAAATCTGTTTTCAACAAACATCACAGCCACATGGCTGTAATTCTAAAGTATTTTGATTTTTTTCATGTATATTCATGATGTTTTTGGTCGCCGAGCGTAGCACAAAGATGTATAGGGATAATTTCTCTCGATGTCCTTGTTTGTTAACGAATGCTGTACAGCAGTCGACAGGAATATATTTATATCTTTCGTTTCTAGAAAAGAAAACAAAACTAGTGGGATACAGAATAGCACATAATTTTTCATAGTAAAGGTTTCTAATTTCCTTGGTGTGGATTGGCTTTACGGTCTTGCTCCATCCCCTTACTAGCTGCAATCGTCACCCACATTACATCTCTTGACACATTCTCAAATTTTCGGATTCCTAATAGTAGAACCGAAACATTACTTCAATAATATTAAAGAAGAGTAAAACCTTATCCTAAATAGAAATTTTCATAGAAAAATTTGAAACCGTTTTTAAGAAATGGCGATTAAGCATTACTGTAAATGCGAAATTTGAAGCTCTTTTTCACTTGAATCTATTTAGTTTTCGAAAAACTTTCAATTGAAGTAATTTGAAGCACTTTCACTTCCAATTGCAATAATGTATACACATTGCTAGAAACGTGCGTATTAACGGCGTGGGAGATATTTGAAACAAATTACATTTGCATTTTTTTGAAAATGTACGTAACATGCGAGGGTCTTCAAAATTGTTACTAATGTCATTGAGAGGTTAGTATTTATTACGAAACTACGTGCTTCCTTATTATGCAGAAACAGAATTATAAAGAATGTTTATACCTGGAGAATGAATTAAGTGTTTAACCGCAGTAAATGGGGTTTGGGGATATTTCACTAGGTGTCACAATTCTGTGGATTCCGGCGGCCTTGCGGCTTTTGAGACAGTTATTTCGGAGTCCATCATCTGTCAATGGAAAACGTAAGAACTATTTTACAATTACGATAATATTCCAAACGTAAAATTGGGCAACGTTGTAAAAAGTGATTTTAAAATTGATGAAAAGTGACACATTTCGTGATTTATATGTGTTTAAGTATTCGATGTTTGCAGGTGCTTCAATCATTCGGGTCATTAGTCCCATGAGTGTAGTACATGCTGTAGCCGAGATATTCAAGTATTCCTTCACCGCTGGAACATGAAATCCGGTTTCGACCTACACATCGATGCTTTTTCCACCTTCAGATATCTCTCCCAGCAGTGCATCGCCCCAACAAGGATAAGCTCTAATCTTCCGGCTGGTTTCCCAACGTATGTGGTAGAGTAGTGCTTATAAGAATAAGTGTGTATAAGTGAAGGGAAGAGGAAGGAATAATCAGAGGCGGTCCGTAGCCCGTTTGTTTGGGGTACTGTTCCTACTTTCGCATGATATTGATAGGAGAAACCATGGAAAACCAGGAATCAAAACAGCCGACGGTTAGAATTCTTCTCCAGTCAGCGGCTAAATTCGACTTTGCTGTAGTAGTATTGAAAATCCAACACCGGTTGGACTCAAACGCTAGGTCAGAGACGCTACCACGTCAACGGTTCTTATCTCTGAGCTACCTCATCCGGTACGACTTCTATGAAATTAGTGCGTTTAAAAAATATACTTTGCAAAATAATATTTTTACATTCACAATATAAATCTCTTAAAACTAGAGTATATTCATTTTACCTTCCTATGTCAGGTCTGAGTATTCACATAGCAATAGCATTACACCTCCAATACAACAGAGCTTTTGTGTGTCCTAGTGCGTCTTCTAACCGTGCACCTCTCTCGACCGTCCCCACGCCTTCGTGCGTTACCCTGCGCTTCGAGGCCGGAATCGAGTGCCTCCGGAGCCCCCCCTCCCCGCCCCGCCGCCCTCCTCCCCTAGGCCCCGCCTCACGGCTTCGTGAGCCCCGCGGCCCTCTGGGCGTCTCGTGCATATTTAAGGGCGCTCGTCCGGGGTTGGCTGCGAGTATGAATGCGGCGGCGCTTATTCGAGGACACCGGGACGAAGCGAGCCCCGGTGTGTGCGTGGGCGGATGTCTGTGTGAATGGATAGTAGGAAGATGTGGAGGAATGTGAGGATTTTGTGAATAGAGTGGGCACTGCGTCGAGAGCCCTGTGTTTTATTGGAGGAAATTATGTTGTGAATAATTAGCCCGCCGAAGGCAAATGAATTTATATTGATTAGCAATAATTCTGTTCTTTCTTTAGTCTCTCAAGACCAATAAAAGTATAAAAATATTGTATTTTTACTACTACAAGTATTTTACGATGTCTTTTTTAATTTGATTATTTTGAGCGAATTTTAATTCCTACCATCACAATCATATTTTGCCTCATTTTGTATTATTTACACCATCATTATCAGACCATTATTGTCAATATTTTAAGTCAGAATTCTATTTTGCATTATTAAACCAGGCAAGTTGTTGAAAATCGTTGCAATCGTAAACATTATATATATATATATATATATATATATATATATATATATATATATATATATATATATATATATGAGTGACGAAAATGTATTTGAAGCGAAGTCGTAAAGGCAAAAGAAAGTGATAGAACTGTAATGAAACGAAGAAGCAGTGGAGATGTTCGTAAGGAAATTCTGAGTTTCTGTTTTATGAAAGAATTGGAGAAACCTAGAAAAAGAAACAATGATTATTCAATACCTGAAAGAAAGAAGGGTTACAAATGTTTAAAGAGTCACAAAAGCTGAACAGTAACAAAAGGGAAGAGAGAAAGCAGCGGGTACAAATTATCGATAATGAGAAAAAAACTGAAGTAGTGCCACAATTGTAAGGGGAGAAGACAAAACCTGAAAAAGGAAAAATGGTCTCGGGCGACGCAATGCCGAGCACGTCCCAGGGGCGACCGGCGCAAAGGCTGCATTGATGGAGAAATCGCGGAGGCGGCGAGTGGGCGATAGACCCGCCCCCTGCGGCAGTCGATCGCTGTTAATTAATGCAGAGTGAGCTGGGGCGGTGCGAGGGGCTGAGCCAGCGTGGGCGGTTGATGTGGTAGAGTGGTAGTCATGGCAAGGGGTGTGTTAGCGGTTGTGGTGATGAGATCGTGGTAATGATGGATGGGGAACGTAGTTCAGAGACTTCCGGTGACATCATGGGCGATGAGGATGGTGGGATCCACAGTGATTGGAGGAGCGGCATGGGTGGTGAAAGCGTCGGGGGACTGGAATGCCAGAGTTGGTAGTGGTGTCGGTGGGGTCAGGGAACTCATGCGGTGGGAGGAGGCAATAGGTCGATGGGCTTAATGCAGCCTATGGAGTTGGTGCAGCAGATAGGGTTGGTGCAGCCCATGGAATCGGTGAGGATAATGGGATCAGAGAGGATGATGGATTCAGTGGGTTCTATGTGGTACATGTGGTGGCTAGTGCCGATGGGGGCGGCGGGGGTTATGGTCGTTGCAGAAGTCTCAGGGACTGAGAGTTTGCGGTCGTCGGAGAAGGCAGGGAGGGGCGAGTGGTGATGGGGTGGGCAAAGATGGTAGCAGGGTCAACGTGACGGCATGGACGTCGAGGCAGCAGGAAGGGCGTTGGCGGCGTGGGAGGTGCAAGCGGCTTGGGCGAGGGAGTGGGCGCGCGGGTGGCGCGGAGCGCGTGTGTTGACGCAGCCGCGTCCCGGGGCGCTGGCGGCGGAGCGGGAGGGCCCCTGGGGCGGGCGCCGCCGGTGCCCATTACGCCGCTCTCCGGCCGCCCGCCGCCCGCCCGCCAGCGGCCGACCACGCGCTCTCCGGCTGCGCTCGCTGCGCTGCGCTCTGGGGATTCGTCGACTCCCGCTGACGGCCGCAACAGGCTAACAGCGGAGGCGCTCAAGGACCTGCTTGATTGATTGCTTATTTTGTGTTTCTGAGCGCGTGAACTATTACGGTATAATTATTCCTGTTAGTGTTGTGAATATTATACTCAGGAGGAGGCGGTGTTCCTCCTCCGCTAGAACGAGATCCAGTCGCCTAGCTAACGGTCAGCTTGTCTGGGAATTCCCCTTTATGGTATCTCAGCTGTAGGGGCGTCGAGAGGCGCCCTAATCTTGTAAATGAACTCCCGAAAAGTGTGGTAGTATAGTGCGTGCACGTGAGTGTATGTATGTATATAAGAAGAGAAGAAGAGACAGGAATGAGAAAGGTAGCACGTGGTCCATGGCCCGTCCGCTATATATATATATATATATATATATATATATATATATATATATATATATATATATATATATATATATATATAGGAGTTGAAAGGCACTGAAATATATATATATATATATATATATATATATATATATATATATATATATACCTTTATTACTTATTTCCAGTGCGGGCAATAATTAAAAGAAAACTACGCAGCCTGTGGCCATGTGAGAGGTGACTTTGGTTTCGTTAGATACCCAGGATGTCAGGAAAAGTCCAGAAAAAACAGGTCCGATTGACTGAAAAAATCTGTTGGTGTGTAAATAATTGTTGTACTATGAATATTGTACAATATGTTATTACACATTTCGGAAGACTATGTTTATTAAAGTATTTAATTTATTACAGTATTATACAAGAGTATTTCATTTTTTCTTCTTGAGCAGGGTTCGTGCTACTTGCTGGAAAACGATTTTATGGATTTGTTTAGCAGCATTTTCGCTGCTGTAACCCACTAGTCGAATTTTTCGGTGTATAGCTAATGTGGAAAATCCGCCACCCTCGGGACCCAAACTCAAGGATCTCCCGATCAGAGACCCTGCAGGGACAAAATATGTTACCCTGAGCGGTCACAGTTGGTCTAGTGATTGGTGTGATAAATAAAGTACTAATTAATTGTAGAGTGGTCGAACGAATTGTTTTAAGTGCTAAAAGTTCAGATTTCCTTTTTTTCATCTGAAACGATTAAGAATTACAAGGGTGTTCTTAAAGTGTTGCAAATGAATTTTGATTATGCAAAATTTTCCTTAATTTAAACCTATTCCCATAACCGTTGTGTAGATTGTGAAGGAACCCGTACCCCTCATTATAACACTGAGAAGGTACGCGATGTCGACGATTATGTCGTACTCCTCGATAAAGTTGTTGTTTCCATACTTTAAATTTGTATTCAACTTTGTCTATCACATCTCTGTTTTCAAGGAAGTTTCAGAATCAAAACCCTTTAAATATTTTCATGATTCATGGAATCCGCCAATGAATAACTTACTTTTGGTGTGTTTCGAATGCAGTGTGATCGAACAAAGTTTGTACAGAAACAATTTTCTTTGTATATTCTTTTGTTTGTGTTGGTTTCAGGATACAACATTTCGTTTCAAAAAGTAAGCTCCATGCTCTGTATTTACCGATAGCATTTTCACCTATTAATTACGGTATCTTTTGCTTTCTCCATATTTTTCAGGAAACTCTGAGTTTGGTCAGTCGAAACATGAATGACCTTTGATAGAAAATAAAACCCTTGATGTTGGCAAATATTCATGAGATGAAAGGGCTGCCCTGCGTGTGAGATGATCCCATTGTTCGTGTTCCCGAAACCGGTTTCGAAATGCACCGAGAAGGAGACGTAAAGGGGCTGATTTTCAACTTGTTAGCAGGTGGTCTCCTCGTTTTCAAACACCACCAACGGCCACCGTGTCCCATGTTCATCCGAGAATGGCGGCGGGGTGCGGTGAAGGGTGAGGAAAACGAAGCGAGGCGGGGAGGGTTGAATGGACGGGTGGGATGTGGTGTGTGGGGACAGTTGACCGTGAGGAAGGGGATAGAGACGTATGTGGACTGCAGAGGGGCCTGAAGAGGCGAGGGGAAGAGACCAAGGGTGAACTGGTGGAGAGGGAGTGACGAAGAGACAGCAAGGGAGGTAGGCGAATGTGCGGAGGAGGGCAGAATAGGTATGCAACGCGGGGAAGGCGAAGTGAGCACGGTTGGTTACGGTTGTATGGAGAAATGCGTGGAGGGAACTGGCTGGGAGGGAGAGGTGCAAGGAATTTGTTAGGGATGAGAAGGGCAGTGTGAAGAGGGGTGTGGATGTGCAGGGCGGAAAAGGCGACGTGGGGACGGTTGGTTGCTCGGTGCGTGGGAGGAACTGGCTGGGAGGGAGAGGTGAAAGGAGTAGATTAGGAATGGGAAGAACAGTGTGAAGAAGGGTGCGGGTGTACAGGGCTGAGAAGGCGACATGAGCACGTTGGTTGCACTGTGCGTGGGGGGAACTGGCTGGGAGGGACAGGTGCAAAGCTTGTGGTGGGGTTGGGATGGGTGCGGGTTTTTCAGGGGAAGGCGACGTGGGTGCGTCCGGCTGCCCGCGTGGGCGGGTCTTTTTTCAGAGGCTACCCGAGGGCCTGCAGTGTTCGTTTAATCACAGGGCTGCGGGCTGGCGCTGCGCTCTGCTGACGGGGCTGCAGGTGGGGGGAGTGGCGCGCGATTGTGGGCTGACGCAGCGGCTCAACAGCACGAGGAGCGGAGAGGATGGGGCGGTCTGAGCTCGGGGGCGGTGCAACGCGAGGGAGAACTCGATCGCAGCGCACTACAGTTGTTGTAGGATGTGAGGAGGGTGTGGGCGCCCTTTTCGGCTTTTGCGCGCGCTATACAAATACGGTGAATGGAGTTCGACGCGGTTTTGCAGTAGGCTGTTTGATGGATTGATGTTTTGGAGCCCGTCAACTCATATAGTCATCCCGTTAGTGTAGTGAATATTTTTACCAGGATGTGGTGGTGATTTTACCTCACTGGCTGGTGATATCAGGCGCCGACCTACACATCGGCTCACGGGATAATTTCCCTCTCCAGGTATCTCCTTCTAGCGAAGCGGAAGCTCTAAGTTCCCAACTGGTCTCCCGAGATATGTGATATTAGTGCACGTAAGTGTAAATGTATGTATAAGGGGGGAGAATAGGACAAGAAAGAGCAAAGAAAGAATTCGCGCATTCCGTGGCCCATTTATTGGGGTAGGCTACTGCTTCGGCATTCATCTGGTATCAATCAAGGAAACCACGATAAACTAATGATCTGAGCAGCCGGCCACTAGAATTCTCTTGCAGACAGCAGTTAAGTTCGATCTAGCTATCTAGCTAATGTCGAAACTCCGCCAATGTTGGACCCTAGGACCTCCCGGTTGGAGTCGCTGTAGAGACAGCAACATTACTGTCCCTTTGCTGAACTCAATCGCTTTTCGTAGAAGACTCGAGTGATGAAGATAAATTTTTTTGAGCACGTCAACTGCTCTGATCATCCCGTTGATGATGTGAATCTTTTTATGCCTACAGATGGCGGTGTTTCTCCCTCAATGGAGGGTGATATCAGGCGCCGACCTACTCGCCAGTTACACACGTGAACACGTTTGATTATGTAAGTATTTGTCGCCACAAAATTATGATTAACTCAAGCTGTCAAATGTGGGCAGATCGTTGTGTTGTAGCCGGAGTGCTCGCCATCCACTGATTGGATCAGGGCTTGATCCCCGTCTGGTCGAAGTGGGTTTTTGTGGAGACAAATAGGGTTCTTTGGAGGTTTTCACGAGGGCAACCTATGGACTATGCTTTGCGTTCCACCATTGCTTCATCGTCATTCGTCAATCCCTTGTTTCCATTCTTCATAATCATCTTTGCCTTCTTTAAAGAGCAAAAAAATACTGAAAAAAATTGACACTCAGATTGAAGGGAATGCGAAAGGAATGAGAGAAAAAAGAAGTGAGGGGAATGGAGTTTGAAAATAGAACAAGAAACGAGAAGAACGAAAAAGAGACGACAGAAAAGAAAAAAACGGTAGAGAAGGAAGAGGAGGAGGATACATGGAGGTGGTGCAAAAAGAAAAACAGAATTAGGTAAAAATGTAACGTAAATATCCAAGACTTTCTCAGAAATGTGTCACTAGGATAATGAAGAGAAATACCCTAGCCAATATTTACATAAAATAGTACGTAATGTTTGTAAATGCTTCTATTAAGAAGTCATCTTGGAGGAGATGTCTGAAGTAACCAATAATGCATTTGTCTTTGGTATTAATCCATAATTGAATTCAATTTCGGATACGTATAATTTTTGCTTTCTTCTGAGAGAGTAAGCTTAGTACTACTTTTTGTTTTGAGAGTTCGTACGTCTCTACAAGATCAGATGATTTTTTACGGAACGGAAAGTCGTGTGGAATGGTGAATGTCATGCACTGGAAAAGTGTTTCATTGAAAAGAAATGCATTAGCCTTCTTAGAGGTTTAATAAATGAAATTCCTTCGATTTTCAACCTATCATTTTCCTGCAATATTTATAAGAAAAAACTTTTCTCTGTAATCTAACAACATATTGTAAATGGTATGAATTTAACAACAATCTTTTGATGTTGGTTTCAATGATCAAAATGAAGTGAAATATTAAAATCGCAAATCTCGCGGATGAACCTTGATGTTTCATCCATCTTTGCTACCACACTTCTCACTCACACTTCTCACGCAGAGAAGTTAACTTGTGCGACACAAGGTCGTCGATTAAATGGCGGTCATTGAGCCTTCTTTCATAATTAGAATTAACCCTCTCAATAAGCAAGTAATTAAATATTCAAATGAGGATCTCATATTCTGTAGCGCCCTTCTTCGTGAGTTCAATGGTTTTCCGATGCAAGTTTCAAGGTCCAGCAATATTTTTCCCACCATAGGCTTGGGAAGTGGTTTCTCCTGTATTTTTCTTCATTACTCTTCTCTTGTATTCCCCATTTCCCCTAAGGCGCTTACAACATAAGTTGTAATCGTGAAGATAATTCTAGTTCTCTATCGAGTACCAGCAAGTACCGTCCATGTTCATTTGAGAAGAAAGGTATTACTGGTAAAAGGTAGCTTCCAGAAAATTACGGGTCGAGAAGTAGTTACTATTGAAAATTCAGACATGGTAGTGAATTATCATGAAAATGCCGAAAATTTAACACTATAAAAAGTTCAAAAATAGTTGTAGAATGAGAGAACATAAAGTTACTTGAAAGAAAATTCATGAAATAATTTAGAACGAATACTAGTGTCCAGAAAACAGGAACATAAACTCTTAAAAGTACGTATATTAATAAGCCCAGTGCATAAATGGAAGAAGACATGTGAAGAAATAATAGAAACTAAAAAGAGATAATTAAAAACCAAACAGCAAATTCTAGCGTCATAAAAAATATGTCAGCCGCGTTAAGACGATAGTGACAAGATAAAGAAACGGTAGTTGACATCACGGAGACAAAGGCGCCGAGAAGCAGGTTCCGGAGACAGCGCTCGGCCGTTGAGGACAAGGGTGGGCGAGCGATGTGCGGCGTGGTGAGGCCGGTGCGCGGGCGGGAGCGGGGCAGGTGACCGTGCCGGCGGCTGGCCAATATTGCGGTCGTATTGACCGCACGGGTGGGCGACCCGGCACGTCCTGCCTTCGCCGCCGCACGCTCTCTCGCCTTTGTATTAGCCGGCGGCGGCGTGGCTTGGGCGCTAGGGCGGGCGCGAGGGCGGGCGCGAGGGCGGCGCGAGGGCGGGCGCGAGGGCGGGCGCGAGGGCGCGGGCGGCGAGGGCGGCGCGAGGGCGGGCGCGAGGGGCGGGCGCGAGGGCGGGCGCGGGCGCGCGAGGGCGGGCGCGAGGGCGGGCGCGAGGGCGGGCGCGAGGGCGGGCGCGAGGGCGGGCGCGAGGGCGGGCGCGAGGGCGGCGCGAGGGCGGGCGCGAGGGCGGGCGCGAGGGCGGGCGCGAGGGCGGGCGCGAGGGCGGGCGCGAGGGCGGGCGCGAGGGCGGGCGCGAGGGCGGGCGCGAGGGCGGGCGCGAGGGCGGGCGCGAGGGCGGGCGCGAGGGCGGGCGCGAGGGCGGGCGCGAGGGCGGGCGCGAGGGCGGGCGCGAGGGCGGGCGCGAGGGCGGGCGCGAGGGCGGGCGCGAGGGCGGGCGCGAGGGCGGGCGCGAGGGCGGGCGCGAGGGCGGGTGTCTGCCGCTGACGACGCGGGTGCGGGTAGTTGGCCTCTGCTTCATAAATATTCCGGCAGCGCCCGTCGAGCGCGTGGCGTCTTCACCGACGCCCCTCGGGAGATGCCCGCCGCCGCTGCCTCCGCTCGTGTCTCTCCCACCGCGGTTGCTGTCGTCCCAAACACCGCCCTTTGACAGCTCCCACGCTTCCCCCTCGTCTCCTGCCTTCCACCCTACCTCCACGCATCCTCTCCCAGACTCACCTCCGTGATATCTTCTTCTGCATTATGTCGCTCCCTCACCTCCGTCCGCGCTTTAGCCATCACTGCCTTCGTCTCTTCCTCCACGCCTTCCCTGGCAGACACGCCTCCGTGCTAATTTTCTTCCCCACCTTGGCGTCTTTCTCCGTCTGAACGTTTGCTCTCGCTACTTCTTCCCCCCTTCCGCACATGCTTTCGGCTTACCTCCACTCCCGCCTTCGTCGGTATCACCGATCCTCATCTCTAATCTTACTTGTTTTTGTCCAAATTCGTCCTTCACAACTTCTTCTTTTTTACTTTCCCTTTCTCTCCCTTCCTCGTCTCTACCCAGTGCTTCTGCCTTTCGTTTCTATACCCATGCCTTCGTCCCAACCACCAACCTTCCTCACCTCTAATCCCTTCTTTGTCTCTGAGCAGCTTTGTCTTTCCCGACCTCGATTCCGTTGTCACCTTCGCGATAGATTTCTTCTTCACTTTCCATCCCACGCCTCTTCTCTGGTTCGTCCTTTGATATCTTCTCTTTCGGCTGTAACCTAGCTCTCCGATATCTGACCTCCTTCGTGTCGTCTGATTCCTCCACTCCCACCTGCCTGCATCACGATTGCTAATGAGGCGCGGCAAAATTCGTAGCATAGTGAGGCTGTGATAAGGATAGCCCACGCTGTCTCCCCAACCTTTGTCCAATCACCGACTCTTCACCCCACCCTCTGTCTCTGACACGCTTCGTATTTTGAGACCTCAGTCCCGTTCCTATTTTGTACCTCGATTTCCCATCCTAGTCGTGTCTTCTTCACTTCCACATTTTCTTTCTCGTCGAACGTAGCTGTTACCCAATGACCATTCTCTTCGTCTCCTGTCACTCCCCAGCCAGTGCGCAATGGGATTGATCGTCAGGCGCGGCGAAGATACGAAACCAAAGCGCAACAAAGCCGCAGTGAAGATACCCATCGCCTCCAATCACGCCTTCGTTCTTACTACCGACCCTCTGCACCTCTGCCTCTGCACGCTTCTGCATCCTCGCCTCTATTCCCACCTTCATCCTTCCTCCCTTTCCCGCGGCCGCCCGATATTTCGCCTTTGCCTTCACCTACACCTTCACCCCAATCACCAACCATCAACCATCCTCACCTGTAATCCCATCTCTGCCTCTGATTCGCCTCCACTTTCCCGACTTCGATTCTGTTCCCACCCTCGCGATCATTTTCTTCTCCATTTCCCACTCCACTCGACTTCCCACGCGTATCCACCTTTTTCGCCTGAATCCCAACCCTCCTTCCAATCTTCCACCTCTTGCAGTGTGCATCGGGATTGCTAGTAAGGCGCAGCGAAGATACGAGATCGCAGCGCAGCGGTGAAGAGAGGGCGCGGGTGGTATAGGGGGAGGGGTTGCGCTGGGGCTCATCAGGCTGCGGAGAGCCTTTCGGCGTCGTGGCCCCCGCATATTGGCCGATAAGTTATGCAGACACGCTAAGACTCCACGCGCCAGGTATTACGAACGCCTGCATAAAATTGAAGTCTCTTGAGGAAGGCAAAGTGTATTTCGGGAGTACTCTTGCCTCCGTGGCACTAAAATTGCTGTAAAAACTCAGACTGTATCAGGAGCGGAATCGTTGGAAAGAAATGATGGGGTTTACTGCGAACGTCATGCTAAACCTTTATGTTGAGGATAAAGTTTCTCTTGTTACAATATACATTGAACGATAAGGGAAATTGAGAGTAAAATATCAAAATTGTTAAAAATAAACTTCTCTTACAAATAAAATTTAGCGAAAAATTCACATTCATTTATTACAGATTTTTGTACATTCACGAATAGTTTGTTTTTTTAAATTTTTACACGTCTGAAATATATTATGCAATGTGTATTGTACATTTACCTTATTTGATTAAATGTGAGATTATTTAATAATCAAAATAGGATCATACCGGTAATTCATAATTCAATGCGAATGAATAGAAAAAATATATGTAATAATTATTAGCAATAAAATGATAGTGAACAATTTTGATTTGAATTAAAATCAAGTTAACTATTTTAATTACGAAGTAATGGTTTAATTTGGAGAAATAGAATTGTTATAAATTATTGTTACATATGCGTATACATATTAATAAATATTTTACATTACTTGATTGGTTGTTCTTGGATGAGAAATAAATAAGCCAATTAAAAGCCCCCCAGATAGCCCTTGAGAGGGCACGGTGAGTATGTTGTGTGGGAACTGCACATTTAGTTCGGGCCGTAGGCCGGTTTCCGCCTGTTGGAGACTGGCTTAGAAAAGAAGTAGCCGCAAATTATCTGGTGTCGTAAGTACAGATCAAGACAGCAACAACAAAACTTCGCAAGACAGCAACAAGATTTTTACAAGACTTTTAAGTTGTGTGAAAGATCCATTTTGTTATGATTCAGTTATAAAAACCTAATTGACACAGATTGAATTAATATTGCCATTTGTTAGATTGGAGTCACATTTCGCAATTTATTGTATTTCATGAAGTCCTGATTCTCGGCACTAACACGCCGTCAAGACACAACAGCGCCATCTCTCCTGCAGTTATGGCTTGGTCGAACCGTGTAAGCTCACGAGGTGGGCGTGCCTAGGGGGCGTGACGAGGGCGAGATGGCATCGCACCTCGGGCGCTTAAGTGGCTCGGTCTTCGTGCGCCATCTGATAGGCGCCGGCCAGGAAAAGCATGGCGCTGGGCGGAGCGGGGCGAATAGAGAGGGCCAGAGGGATTGAGGAGGCTGGCCAGTGCAAGGATTGGGAAACAAGTCAAAAATTGTTAAGCAGGCATCTTGTGGTATGGGACTTACACACTGACTTCTTAAAGTGGGGTTCGCTGGTTCCTACATTGTTGTGGATTTCATCTCCCTGCGGCGTATGACGGGGTGAGTTACCGTGAGATGTGGCTCAGGGCACCAACTGATATCTCTGCAGTGCATCTAGTCTGAGGACCGGGAGGTCCTTAACTCGAGTTCCGGGGGTGGCAGGATTTTCGACACTAGCTTATCAGCTAGGTCGAGTTCAGTCACTCTCTGGAGGAGAATTCTGGAGGCCGGCTGCGGCGATCGATAGTTTTCAGAGGTTTCTCCGATTATCACCTGGCGAACTCAACTCGTGCCGGGACCGCGGACTGTGTGCGATCTTTCCTTCTTCTTCCTTGTCCTATCCTCATCCCCTACACACACACTTACTCTTACATACACTACACTACCACACACGCCGGGAGACCGGTCGGTCGGGAGCTTAGAACTTGTCCCAAACTGGGCGGTGTCCCGCGGGAGGGAGATACCTGAATGGGGGAAAACTCCACTAGCCGACGCAAGGTCAACGCCAGATCTTATTCACTAGCGGGGGAAGATGTAAGCCATCTCCTGTGGGGAAACATTCACAACACTTACAGGACTAATTACTTTAATACGTTTAATACTTTGACGCGTCCGGAATCACTAATCAATCAATCGATCAACGAGGTGCGTTAGTACCGGACGCTCCAATCCGGATTGTGGGAGGTAAACGAGTGATGATAATAAGGGAACGAGGAAGTAAAGATTGCACGCGGTCTGTGGCCCATTGTGTAGGGTGCTGTTCCATGATTCGCTTGGAAGTAATAATGGAAACAACATAAACCACTGAAAAAAGCAGTCTGCTTACTAAGTACCAAAAAGACACTAAAGTGAAAGTCAAGAAAATATCTGGCACCTTGCCGGGATCGAATCTCTGATATCCCAATCACTGGTTCCCTCGATTCTCAAGTTTTTTGCATTTTTGCTTGCCGCCACCAATGAAGGCTTTTCAAATGGATGGGAAAATGTGTGGATTTTCATCCTGTGGAAACGTCGGCTTATGGCATAAAATAACCCTGGCAGATGTCTGGGAAATTAAATTCTATGAAAATTTCCGACCTCATCAGATCCGCTCTCATTTTGATCTCGTCATAAATGCTCAGACCTAGATGACGCAAGGAGTAGATGAATTAAGAAGCAAACCACAGTTGTGAGTTACATGGCGGCAAATATTGGAGTAAAAATTAAGGGATAATGCTGAGAACTCGTGTGATGACAAGTAAGAAAGCTATGCAAACTGCTATTTTGGCTATGGGTAAGTGGACAAGGATTTAGGATCCCGGACGTGAGATACTAAACAGAGACAAGATTCGAAAGGGACACCAGAAGCCTGGTAATTTCCAAAGAGTACATAGCACACTGAGACCTCAGCCATACCGTGAGAAAGCAATTGACATACTCTGTGAAACAATAGTTCCAGTTAATAAAGAAATTCACTTAATATTGACTGTATAATGTTATAATGAGTTTTTCGGAAGGGTCAAATGAAGAGTGACAGACTACTCTTCACAAAAAATTATTTTAGTATCATTCACCATCCTTTACCCTTCAACATTCTCACCATTATACACACATCATCCTGGATTATTGCAATGATAAATACGGCTGCGATTTCTCTCCCCGCCTTCTCATTTTCTTTCCGCAAACAGATGTTAATTCTTATTGTCCATGACATATGTTATGTTCCTTTCTCAAGAATGTCTTTCCTCTTCTCTTTCACTCTTCAGTATTTCTTATTTCTGAACTATTAATGTTAGACTCTAAGCCAAGTATGGTCCGAATTGATTTTTTTCCTGCGTTTACTCGGTTGCTTAAGGTCATTGCCGGTGTGGTCCCCTGTTTTGCACTTCCTGTCGTAAATGTTCAGCTTAGCATCCTCTTATATACGTAGTATTAGTATTTACTAAACACGAGTTGGGAGAAGCAGGGAGGGTTTAATGGAATGGGTAGAAGAAATATGCAGTTGCTACAACCTCTTAAATCAGTGAATTTTGTATCAAAGTATGTATAATCATCCGAGTGCGTAGGCGTAAGAGCAAGTCCTGTGTCTTGAAGATTGCCACTAATAAAGACCTCATAATAATAATTATTATTAATAATATTATTTACTATCTATTTCATCACCATTCACTGTTGTTCAACAATAACTTGGGCATGTTTCCCAACTAGCAATGGTCACCCACTGTTGGAACCCCATAGCTACGTGGCAAGAAGTAATTATTATAAATTATTATTATTTGTTAATGTAATCATAGAATTATGCAATGAATCAATATTTATAAAGAGGTTAGTAAAATGAGATGGATGTACGAAAGTGCTAAGTTGCGTCGTAAATGAAGAAGACGAACTAAGTGAGTGGGAGCGAAGAGCGTGGTAGGAGCGGAATACAAGCAAGTGGGGAGGAGGAACGGGGTGTATGGCGTGCTACCGCTGATGGATTCTTCGCTGAAGTTTCACGCGGTGGCGACGGCGGAGGCGCCAGAACGGCACATGCCGTGCAGACGCTGAGAACATGCACTCGTTAGCGCTTCGGCCTCTTATCTCGGCGGACGCCGCCTGGGACTGGCTGTTTATACGATGAGCGCATGGACACGGCAGGATTTCACGCCGCGGACAAGCTCGCACTTGGTTTTTGCCTTCATCTACACTTTTATCATACGTATATATTGCGATTTATTCATAGCTGCCTCTGAAGTAACACAACTGCAATAATGTCATCCAAACGGAAGATTGAACGCCAACCATAATGACGTCACTATAGTGACGTGTAAGGTCCCGATTGGATGGCATTGTAACAGCTGATGAAATGTCAGAGGCAGCATTGAAAAAAAACATTATAAATGTCTTTTCCTTTCTTTACTTGAAACACACGTATTACATGTCTTCTCGTGACGTTTACTTACTTGCTTTATTTCGTGTTATCAAGATAATGAGATATTTACACCCTTTTGTTCTTTTTTTAAATTAAGCTACAGTATATCTACCGAACTGGAAAATAAGGGCAATTTTGCGTCCTTGTAAGAATGTAATTTGAAATGAGCATGGTTTTTGTTAGTATTAGTAAGTTTTGTAAGCAAAAGAGAAATATTGTAATATTATTATATAAACACACACGTTTCAAATTGAGTTTCATTTCCTTAATGCGCATTCCTATTTTCATATTAATGAGAAACACAGAAACAAAAGTTCATATGATTACGATGAGTAGCAAAATAATAATCGTTTTGAATAATTAATTCATGAATGTATGAATTAATTATATAAATATCGGTTTGGGGAATACAATTATTCCTTTTTGCGTAAATGTGAACATATCATGCTTGAAAAAAAAATGATTTCACTTATTTTATTTGGGCGCTTGATCTATTGTGTGAAAAACTGCAGCCAACAGAACAATATGATGGAAGAATGCGTTGGGAGAATGTTATTATTTGTGTTGTATTTAATATTTACGTTTAATGAATTACAGTGATACAATGATTTATTTGAATGAAATAAATTATTGGCAAGCAATGAATTATTTGTATGCATTGGCTAGCTAAGTTATATTAAGCGTTTATCCGTGTTAATCCTATAGCAAATGTCAATGAGGTCGAACAGTGGCGGTGAGCTCTGAAAGGCGGGGGAGTATATTCACACATGTGACGTCAGAGGTCGTCAGCAATAGTGGGTAGGGTGGAATTCGATCGTCTGGCATTGTAGCCAAAATTAACGCATAAAAAAATTGGAGTTGAAGTCGACCACAGCGATGTTTCCTTTAAATTAGGTACTCCCTTAAATCACGTAGGCCGGCGCCAGAACTCACCATCGAGCGTGGGAAGAACACCGCCACTTCCCGTGATAAAACATGCACTATACTTAAAGGAATAATTACGCCTGGAAACACGAAATAATGAATTAAATTAAATCAATGAATTAAATTAAATCATGTTTACATCGCAAATACATTCCCTTAAAGAGTGCACCCAGAAACTTTATTTGAACTTCCTGATTAAAAATTTGCAGAACATTTAAGGGTATGTTGGAGTATCTTTTACTGCCCTTATGCCTTTTTGATTTATTTGAAGTCGGGTGATCGAAGTCCTTTTCAACGTTACTTATTTCTAAGATCGTGCAGTTTTGGTTTACGAGTTTTACCATTTTTCAACACCTAGGGCTCAGAAATTTATGAAACATCCCAAGAATGTAACAATTCTTCTTCATGGCAATAATTGTATGGGTATATTAATGCATTTGCCATAGGAAATAATCTTGTATGTATGGCTGTATGGACACCACGAATCCCTCGTGAAGACAAATGACAGCAAAGAACCAATCACTTCTGATGGAACATTCAATGTGAAGTTTGAACTTAATGTGTTATAGGAGCTTCAATTAAATGACAAGTTATTTGTGTGTGGTTCTCATGTTATGTATTTAAAAGTAAATAATTATGCCCTACTTTCACGAGTAATGTGGTTACTACTAGTAGAATATGAATGCGATAGTGAAGATGAGTGTGAGCTAACTCCTGTACACGAGAATACTTTCATGCAAGCGCAGTTTGTTTCTATTCCTGTTAATTGTACCCACGCTATTTCACGCCTGAAATGCATTTTACTCAAAGAGAAATCGCGAAGTTGGGTTCTGCAAACGTAAAACTGAAAGCAAATGTAACATTTCTTTTCACCCGCACGAATATCTTTTCATATTGACAAAATGCAAAATATTTTTAGTACCCGATACTGATAACTATGTTTTATTGTATAATATTTAATGTACAATATTCTTGAACTTCTTTGTCAATGGCGTAAAGTTAAACATTTTAATTAAAGTTAAGCGCTGAAAACCCTTCTGTTTTAATTCATTCCGTTAACGCCTTTTGTACATCAAACGAGATACACCACAATTAATTATTGTGAATGTTTCTCTTGCTGATAATTACAATAACATATTTTAACTATTTCCTGAACCTATGGACACTAGCCCTTTTTAATGAACCTGTGTTAGCATGGTGGAATACCCCCGTCATTGATAATGAGTGATGCAGTGAATGGTTTGGCAAGAGATAATTTGACATAAGTTTCATCGAAGTGAGCGATGCAAACTCGGTCTCTCTACCGAGGCTTTTGCGTAATTGCTAAACAGGCAACAGTCATTTTACTCCTTCTTTTGAAGCCGTTTTACTCCTTCGTTTGAATTTACAGACAGAATTCAACTGTCTGTCAACAGAACTGTCGAAGTATAATTAACAAAACCATTGAGTTTTGGAACTTAGTTAATACATGCGATCCAGATATACTGATAGGGACAGAATCGTGGTTAACAGATGAGGTAGCTAATACTGAAATTTTACATTACGGTTATAAATTATATCGAAGAGATAGAAAAACAAGAGACGGTGGCGTTTTTCTCTGCGTCGAGACCTCGTTAATAGTTAGGAATAGTTGGTTTAGTAACAACTTTGAAATGTTAGGAATGTAAATTGATGTGCTAGATAATTCCGTGTAAATTATTGCTTGTTACAGGCCACCTAACGACGGTTATGAAATTTTAGATGAAATCGGTGATATGGGTGGAAAACAGAAACGGTCGTTCTATTCTTGTCGCTGGCGACTTTCCCGACGCTAAATGGAGAGGAGAGGTACGCGACAGTAAAACTCAAAAGCGCGTCAATCGACTGGTATGGGAGCAGGGATTAACGCAGGTAGTCGACCAACCCATGCGGCAGAGCGCAATTTTGGACATTTTCCTTGTTTACCCTGCAGAAATGTTCCTTTCTTGCGACGTCTTTTAGGGAATTAGGGACCACAAAGCAGTGATGGTAGAAGTACAAGCAAATGTAATTATGCGACCTAAGGTGAAAGGAACGATAGTCAGGAAATATAGAAAAGCAAATGTCGAAGGATTACGTAGTTTTTTTAAGAGAAAAATACGATTATTTTATAAGAGCAGAAGGTGGGATGGAGGAACAATGGGGAGCTTTTAAAACAATCGTAGAAACCGCTTTATATACGTTCGTTCCTTGCAAAATACTGAAAAGAAATCCTGATCCTAAATATTTTAATGGGGCGATACGGCGTTTAAAGAGAAAAGTTAGACTAGCATTTAATAGGAGACATCGCAGCATTGCTGACATGATAACTTTTAAAAAATACTGCAGGAAATTAGAAAAAGAAAAGAAAATTGCGCGTGAATTATTTGTAAGAAATATTTTGGAGACAGGAAGAAATAATTGGTCAGCCTTTTACGTATATGTCCGCAGACGCCGGGGGAATAAGAAAGAAATTCAGAGAATTCGAGACGCAGATAACGCGCCACTGCACGACGACCAAGCGAAAGCAAATGCGTTCAACGCGTATTTTGTATCGGTATTCAAACCAAAACGGGCGCAGGAGCAAATTCATTATTTTCCAATTGAAAACCAGTTCAAGTTTCATGCATGGGAACTCCGCAAACGTATAAAATCACTGAAAAACGGTAAATTACGCGGATCAGACGGCATCTCGACAGATTTTATTAAACTCGGTGGGGACGCAGTATTGCCGTATTTGTTAAGATTATTCAATGTTTCTATTAATAATGCCAGTTTACCAGACGATTGGAAGACAGCTATAGTGGTCCTAATTTTCAAAAATGGTGGTAAAACGAAAGTTTGTAATTATAGACCAGTATCTCTCACATCAGTAGTATGCAAAATAATGGAGCATTTAATAGCCGGATACATTCGACGCGAATGGGAAAAAATGAACTGGATTTTTCACGGACAGCATGGGTTTAGAAGTAAATATTCGCGCCAAAGCCAAATTGTTTCTCTTTTTCAAGATCTAGCCGACGAAGTTGACGCGGATGGGAGGGGGAATGCAATCGTGATCGACTTTGCGAAAGCATTCGAAGTAGTACCGCATAATTTACTTATTAGGAAATTATTTACTTCAGGCGTTGATGCTAGAGTTGTGAAGTGGATAAACGAATTTATTAGAGACAGGAAACAAAATGTTCGAATTGGCGCTCAGTTTTTGACTACGGGTATTGTTACTTCAGGGGTATCACAAGGAAGTGTTTTAGGGCCATTACTTTTCTTAGCATACGTAAATGATCTCAATGTTAACATACAATCAAAGGTGCGTTTATTTGCAGACGATTGTGTTATATACCGAAAAATCCAAGGTAGCGCTGACGAACAAATATTACAGCAGGATTTAGAACATTTACGTGATTGGGCTGAAAAAAATGACATGGGAATTAACGGATCGAAAAGCAAAACAATAACGTTCGGGCGGGGACAAAATTATGAGGAACCAGACTATCGTGAAGTCATCTAGACTTCCAGGCCAGAACCAGAACCAGACTAGGTGAAGTCATCATTCCAAGAGTCTCAACATGCAAGTATTTAGGCATTCATCTAGATAGTAAATTAGGGTGGGAGAAGCATATAAATCAGGTAGTAAGAAAAACGTGGAAGTTCTTGCATTTTGTAATGCGAATTCTAAAGAAAAGCTATGCAAACGCCAAAGAATTAGCATATCTTTCGCTGGTTCGCCCTCTCATGGAATACGGAGTGGCATGTTGGGATCCATACAGAAAGTCTCACCAGAGAAATATAGATAGAATTCAGAGAAATGCGAATAAGTTTACGTATAGAACTAACGCAATAAAAAAGTCATGGGAACCTCTAGAAACGAGAACAAGGGCGAGGCTTTGCGCTGTTTATAAATCGTGCGTAGGTCAACCAGCTTGGAACGATATTCAGGTTAGACTAGAAAAACCAAATTATTTCGACCGAAGCGATCACACTCACAAAATTCGAACAAGGGAAAAAAATTCAGATCTTGGGAAATTTCCTTTTGTAACAGAACAATTAAAGATTGGAACAGTTTACCCGCAGCAGTTTTCAAAGCTTTTCCTCTAAGTGTCCGAAGTTTTAGAAATAAGTTAGAACAAGATGAGAGTAATAGATATTAAATGAGTAAGTGCTGGTCAGTGTAATTCAAAGCAAAAACAGTGTAGTGTAGTGCAGTGCAGTGAAGTGTAGTGAACGCGATCAATGAATTAAAAAAATCTAATTTAGCCAATATTTATGTAGCTTGTATTAAATTTTAGCATCACCAACATATAATTATTGGATAACATGACAGAGTTGAAATAATTGTTATAATACATAATATTAGTGATAGTGTGATTATTGCATCTTCGGCTTGTACTGTTCTCCTTTATTATTATTATTATTATTATTATTATTATTATTATTATTATTATTATTATTATTATTATTATTATTGTAATTGTTATTTAACTGCCACCGGGTCATACCCAATTGCAGTTCAAATAAATGTATGTATGTAAATGTAGTTAGATTCGTGGGTGAGGATTGGAAGTAACCAACAATACTGTGAGTACAGTATAATGTTACTGTACTTACCGTAACATTATGCCACATCTTTTATTTTCTTTTAAAATAATTACTGATATTATTTTGATTTAAATAATGGATCACGTTAATAAATACGGTGATAATACATTTTGTGAATATTAATTCTAAGAGAAAGTACTAAAACTATAAATGCTGAAGTATTTCATTAAAGAAATACTGAGGAAATACATCGTATAGCTCCCAGACTTTTAGATTACAAAAAAGATTTGTATGAATAATAACCAAATCCCACCCACGTAATTATAGTAAGCTTCTCTTTATTAATCTAGGAATTTTACCATTTCCTTTTATCTTGATTTACAAATCAGTATTTTTTGTCAAAAAATGACTTGCTTAAGGGCAGGAATATATTTTCAGAAAACGCCGATGTCTATAACTATAACACTCGACGTAGTAATCATATTCATCAGGTGACAGTATCAACAGCTCTTTACAAAAAAATCACATACAATGCATGTACATTATTTTACAACACTTTGCCAGACGATTAAACGATTAAATTCAATAGAAAAGTTTAAATCCCAAGTAAAATGCTTGCTACTGTATAACTGTTTCTATACAATTAGAGATCATACTGAGCATAAAAAGGTCATTAATTTTATCAGTGATATTTAATGTATTATTTACCATTTGGACTGTATAATTCTTAACAACCTGTAACAAGTATTGTACTGCAGCTTCCGGATCAATGAGCCCAATCTCGATCAGGTTTTTCGTCCAGTTTCCCTGATCTTTAGAGTAAATGGTGAGATGGCCCCTTGTTTTGCTTCTGGACATAAATGTTACTTCATTATATGTGCACTTCTTCTAGAATTCAGAGGGAAATATCATAATTCAAATTATCGTTTTCCATGATGTCGTTGCAGGAAGTATTATTCCTTGACGAAGGACGTGATGTGGTATAAGAGCCCACATTAATCGGTAATTTACCCTTGAAAATAGATTTTGTTACATTGGAGCGAACATTTTTGTTAACAATCCTTGCATAAAACCTTCATTTTTTTCTGTATTCAAAATTCAAGTAGTATATGGCTTAGGGTAGGGATCGCAGAATTTTTGAAAACGTGCACAGAATTCATTTCTCCCCATAGCTCGTCATATGCAGTTTTTAACTGTTTTTGACGTAAAATAAATAAATAAATAAACGAACACGTTTCTTGACAATACGCGTTTTTAGTTCCTCTAGTTCTCTACAAAAGAAATCCGTAGTGGCAGCAGAGATATTGTGGTACTCCATGATTATAAATTCAGAATAGCAGAGGTATAAAACCACAAGTGGTATATACAATAGGAATTATAATATACAGAAAATTCGGGACTTTATCCCATCATCAGGGGCTCAAAGTAGCATAGATTAAACACGTGGTAGGTCCTAAGATGGTGCCGTTTTGTGTATCGTAGTACGGAGTACGGAGACCCACTCTGCAAACGTAAAACTGAAAGTAATTTTTTTTTCACCTGCACAAACGTGTTTTCGTATTGACAAAATGAAGGAATGACAGCGAATGAGCGGTTTTCTTATTGACAAATTCATGCGAGTCTGTCTCCGTACTTCGTACGACACTCAAAATGGCGCCATCTTAGGACCTACCACGTGTTTAAGCTATGTTACCTGGAGCCACTGATGATGGGATCAAGTCCCGAAACACGGTTATGGCTGACTTTTCTGTATATTAAAATTTATATTGTGTACACTGCTTGTGGTTGATACCTCTGCTATCCTGAATTTATAGAATTTATGCGGCGGCGATGGTGTAACGGTTAGCGTATCGGACTGTTATACCCAAGTTTGGGGGTTCGAACCCGATCGAAGCCGTGGATTGTTAAGGGCGAAAAAATCCTCCGTACGCCTTCCTTCGGAGAGGAAGTAAAGCTGGCTGACCCATGTTAGTACATTTGCTGCATGTAAAAGATCCTCAAGCCTGAATGATGCCTCTGAGCTAAATTCAAATCGCCTGTTTCGTCGCCCAAGTAATACCTTCTTTCTCCCATGGTTGGTGAAAGGAGCGTAGCGGAATTTGTGTGGTCAGGCGGAAGAGCAGGCCTCATGGTCTGAGTCTCGCTACGTAAAATAAGGCACATTCAATTCAATTCAATAAAAATTAAAATAATCTACTCACGTAGACCTCAAAACATCATCAAATATTATTAGAGTAACTGAGTGTAAACCACGAAAACCAGGTTCGATTTGCCGTCGGAGTGACAATTCTTTGAACAATTTGTATTATAAATTCACATTTGTTAGGCAATAGCAATCACATTCTAAGAAACATTTACTTTGCCGGATATATTTTCGACGTAATTGACTTTCGAATAAGGTGACAGAATGATGACAATTGAATTATTAAATATTCGTAAAAAAGTTCAAGTATAAAGAAACGCAAGATGTGTGAGAACCCATCGAACGTTTACCACGCCACAACGCGATTCTAAGAGTTTAATTTGAGGAGTAGCGGAGACGGCAGAGCAGGTCGCCTTCTTGAATACGCGCGGTTAACGTACGTTCTAATACTGCTCTGTGAGGTTTAAGAAAAATCCTTTTAAAATACGTACAACAGGCTTCGAAATATAAAAAGGCACTGATAATTAAAAGTGTAGTCTTTGGCGCTGATAATAATGATTGTAGTACATGTTTTTTTATAAAAGATCTAACATTTCACTAACACTTTCTCAGAATATTCTATTAGGATCCGCCTAAAATAGAGCCAATCAATTCATCTTATTGAGAGGAATTGAATGAGCTATAATCCCGAAAACCATTTTTAAGTGTTTAAAGCCTCCAAAAACACTTTTGATTGGGAATTTTTTTTAGTGTGTTGTCGAAGAATCCAAAAAGTTATCCCAACCTGAAAGCCGAGATATGTCAAATGACATTCACTTGCTCAGAATGGTAGACCAGCAATCGTGATTAGAGGACGAACACATGCGATTTACTCGATTACAATAGTGTCTAGGAATAAATGTTACAAGCTTTTCGGGCATGTATTACTCGTTCGTTATACATTTGCAGAAGGTAGAATTAGGAACTACTGACGTTTTGAAAGTGAGACCCCGAACGCACATCCGAGAATGCACGAATAGTGCCAATGTCAAACAGTATGCGACCAATGCTGAAGCCTGCTGAGACATAGTGAACACTTTTAAAGTAATGCAGTAAATCAGGGATTACTGATCAGAAATTTTGACTGATATTCAGACAAACCTACACACACATAGTTCGTTTTTATATCACCTTCGTTTGAATATCATCAATCCTTGGTTTACTTTAAGTTGAAAGTTGTTTTCTGCTGGCCTATAAAATTAAGCGTTTATGACTCATCAGCTTATTCACCGTGATCAAATATTTATCCTTGACGTTTGTAACATTTATTCTAAGACACCTGTGTATTTAGGGCACCAACAAGAATCTCCAGGCGGGTGTGGAACGCACAGGCGCGCAGCGAGCGCCCTCTTGTGAAGCGGCGCGCGGTTTCCAGAAGTCCCCTCCTCCTCCCGAGCGCAGGCTGCGCGCTGCGGGGTGCAGCTGCGGTCGCTGGCTCATCGCGCGCAGTTCTTGCGGGGACAGGGGCAGAGCTGCGCGCCGCCGTCGCCCGCCTGCGGTCGCGCAAGAACCCGCTCAGCAAGGCGTGCCTCCCACCCCTTTTACGGGTGGGGTAGGGGAACGGGTGGCTTTTGAGAATCTTTTATTTTTTATTTTTTCCTATTTTTATTTTTTTAAATTTATTTTTCGTCAAAAAACAGTTCAAACTGCGTATGACGTGCTATGGGGAAAAATGAATTGTGTGCACATTTTCAAAATTCTGTGATCCCTGCACTAAATCATATACTACTTAAATTAAATTAAAAAACAACAACAACCCTCCCATGTAATAAAATATATTTTCAAGGATAAATAAGCAATAAATTTTGGCTCTTATCCATGTTGTCCTTCGGAATAATACTTCCTGCCGCGACAACATGGAAACGATAATTTGAGTAATTGTATTTCCCACTGAATTCTAGAAGACGTGCATAGAAAGTGAAGTTACATTTATATCCAGAAGCAAAACAAGGGGCCATCTCAGCATTTGCTCAATGGATCAGGGAAACTGTACGAAAAACCTGATCGAGATGGGGGTCATTGACCCGGAGGCTGTAGTACAATAGTTGTTACAGGTTGTTTATACACATTTATACAGTCCAAATGGTAAATAATGCATTATGTATCATTGTTAAAATTAATGTTACTTTTCTTGTGATGCTTAGTATAGTCTCTAATTGTATAGAAACAGTTATGCAGCAGAAACGATTTCACTTGGGATTTAAACTTTTCCATCGAATTTAATCGTTTAATGTCGTCTGGCGTCCTATACATAGTAAAGGGTACTCAGTGCTGTAAGTGATCAGTTTTTTTTTTATAGAAAAACAAGTTTTGTGGGACCCTTATACAAAAAGTGGGCGTTTCTAGATCTTGTACGTAATGTATTGCTTTCTTGTATATGTGGTATAGTCAAAATGCACCTTTTTGAAGTCCTTTTTAATTTATTGAATACATGAGAGACAATACAACGTTGAACCTACAAAGATTTTCCAGATACTCAGTAATTTTATGTTAGTGATTTATTTTAGAAGGGGGTGGCATATGGGCTCGAGGAATAGACTCATGGGGCACTAGAATGTGCTGCATTATTTGTTCTACTGCTTAGAGCAGGGATGTCCAACTTGCAAAGCCTCCAGGGCCACAACTAAAACCTTTAATATGATTGCAGGCCATACTTTCATTACTCGGACGATTCACACATGACCCCGTATTGTTGAACTCGGCACTTTGTCCAGATGGTCTGAAACATTTATGTGTGTGTGTGTGTGTGTGTGTGTGTGTGTGTGTGTGTGTGTGTGTGTGTGTGTGTGTGTATGTCTGCGGATACATGCTCTATCATGCATAACGCAGTGAAACACATTGGAATGATTTCTGAATTTACTAGAAACATTCCTTAAGTCTAAACTATAATATTAAATTAAAAACAATATTTACATTAAGGGGGTGTTGACCGCGACTGGGCGCGTTCGCTAGGCGCAATATTCTCCCCTCGGCATTGGGGGAGGGACTTCTATGTTCAATAACATTTCGCGGGCCAGAATTGCTAATGACTAGAGACCGGATTTTTATGTATTTATATATTTTTTGTCTTTATATTTACCGTTCTCAAAATTATTATCTTGGCGAATCGTCGCTGTCTAAGCACAAAATCCAATTTTGTCGTTACATATTTTTACATATTTAGTAATATATTACATATTTTGATATTTTTACAAAATATTTTTTTATTCGATCAACTGTCTACAGTTTTATTACATATTTTTTATGAAAATAAGTATTTAAAAAAAAGCATTTTCCCAACATTATTACTGCGTGCGGTCTACTTCAGGTATGCTACGTGAAGACACGGTCGATGTTCTCACAGACCGGCGCGCCTGCTTCAGTTTTCTCTGTACCGGGAAGGCACGACAGCGACCGAGATCATTTTCGTCGTTAGGTGTGAAAGTATCATTGTCACCGTATTTCGTGATCTTTAACCTTCATTTTCGCGAATATTCGGCAATCGCCGACGTGTAATCGACGAGAATACTCCTAGCTGCAGTGATTGTTTGCTGGTCGTAGATAACGCAAGTTTGTACGTTGGCTTGTATTTCGTCTAGACTGACTGCCAAACTCTGAATCTGGATAAAAATATAAATATTTTACTTCTGATTGATTCACTGAATGACTTTAAAGAGATATGTATTCTTTTTAAATTTGTTTGGAGATTTTTTTGTAATGTAATGTAATTTCATATTATGTATATGTTTTATAATTAGTGTATTTAATATAACATATCCGATATTACATATTCTTACAGTTTTCATTACATGTTTATGAACATATTTTTCCAGTCTTTACTGATGACAATTAAATTCAAGAGGGAATGTATTTTAAACTATTATTTACGATTGACGTGCCACATTACATTCAGGACGATTTATTTATAATTAGTCCATTAATGGAAAATTTGCAAAACGCGATATGCTTTATTTTATTTTCCATATATTTAAAAATTTGCTGAAATATACTATTGCAAGCAAGTTATTTAATTATCAATACCGTATAAACATAAAAATTAAAATTGCTATTACTTATATATCTTATTAAATTACATATTACTTATTATGTTATATTTATTTACATATTATCTTATTTATTATTTTACTTATATCTTTATTTTACATAGTATCTTATTATGAAAGTACATATCGTTTCAATATTTTGGAAAACGATCAGAGGGATCAGAGCGGTATAACCTGCATTCTTTAGTCGCAACATAAACATGGAAGCAGGCTTTGCGTATGAAACACAATATTACCAATTCATCATCTCCCGTTTCACCAACGTGAAAGATCATACTACTTCAGGGAGCATTGAACGATCCGTTTGGAATACTAAGACCACTGTCGTATGCGATTTTTTCGGGAACGCTGCCCGTAAAATTTTGATTGTTCACTTATTTTATTAATGTATTCAGTTTTGTCATTTTTTTATATTTGTCCATTGAAATAAGAAAACATAAATAAACATTTCGGTATGACTATTTTAAAAAATATTAAATATTATACGAGTTGATATCGATAGTAGCGCTCCTAGTGGCCAATCTTACTTGTTGGCGCCATTTGAAATACAAAGAAGCGCTGCGAAACGCGTCGTATGCGGCGCCACCGGCGCGGCGCGCGCGCTTAAAATGAAGGTAGGCGGGAATGTTTCAATTATAAAATTGCCTTTATTGAGTGGTAGGAGTAAGACTGTACGAAGGACTGTCATTAGTAGAGACTGTACTGCTGCAAAAAATTGTAGCTACTTTTTCCAAGAAATCAATCACTTTCTGATGTCCATGATTCTGTTACGGACTTTTTGATCATTTCATTAATTTATCTTGCGTGAGACCACATGGTTTCATGCTTGGGATTTGTGAGATGAAAAGCTATATGTAAGACCATGTAGTCTCACATGGTTATACAAACACCCATCATTTTCACTGAATATAACTAGTGGCGCTAAAACAGCACATACTTTCTCTCCCTTAGTAACGGTTACGTAATGCTATTATACAGCAATTTCTGTCCGAATTAACACATCTCAGTCATCTTTCTTTGTAAAACTCATTACAAATCGTTGAATATTAGTGCGAAAACTAATTATTTTCAAACAAATATCCATACATGTTCGACAATTAAATCTGCGTTTCATACAACTATACCATGTCAAAAATGAGACAGAATTTTTATAAAATCCAACTGCAGACTCGCAGTGCGGAATGCCATTGTCACCCGGTTTGTTTCGCAAGTATATTTTACAACGCAGTACCACTGATAGCGTTGGCAAACAAATACAAATAGATAGAAAAATATATAATAGTAAATATTAAATACCATAGTATTGTAATATTCTCCAAATACGCTCGTTTTAACACGAATTACACGTTACTCCTTGTCTGGACATGTAATGCTACATACATTTTCACATATAAGAAAATTTCCCAAAATTCTTCTGAATTCATGTTGAATTCTGTATACAGCAACACAATAAATACAGATACTGTATACAGAATTCAACATGTATATGGATTAGGGCAGAGATACAAGTATTTAAGAAACTGTTCACTGAATATATTCCTCCCTATAGTACGTCACGCAGTTTTTAACTTTTTGACGTAACAAATAATACATAAATAAATAAATATGCCTCGTAATGGTTTTATATCCGACCAACAAAGAGAATAATTAAGAAGAATTTCACATTGACAGCTTGTCAAACAAAATTCCGGAAATTCAGAAATGCAATTTGAAAAATTATAAAATTAAGCTAGACTTAAAACAATTGTACAGAAGATGCTTTTAAAGAACTGTTTTTTAGAACAGATTTCATGTAAAAAACATATCTATCATCAGTAGTGTATTTTTGCAATATTAATTTTTTGTACTTGTGCACTTTAAAATGAAATATAGATTTATTTATTGTGTTTACTCTATTTGATACTTAATATAATTTCAAACATTTGCATTAAAACAGGGTTATCAAAAGCAAACTAAAACATTTTTTACGAAACTTTGTTGTATTTTATCATTACTATATTTTCAGCCGCAAAATAAAATATATTTTGAATTGCCTGTATTCGATGATGTAGGGCCCGATGAGCTAAGCTGGCAAATTTGGGTGTGATGTAACTTGGGCAAACGCAAGCACAAACGCCGAATATAAGGGGCGAGGTTAGGCACAATTTGGCTCTTCTTCTTTAATAATATCGCGATTTCTACAAGCGACAAAAACATTGTGTAAGGGAATGGTTGACATTCGGGAAATCTCTTTTGGCAACAAATATTCATGTATCGAATGTACAATTTTTACTTCATTTCATATCGGAGATTATTTGCATATTGGTGTTATAAAAGTGTTTTATATGGAGTAGTACCCTTGTAACTTTAAGATTTTCATATCAGGAGCTTGTGTCAAAAGTTAAAAAAAATCACTGTATGAGCAAAAACGCTCTTTATAATTTTTTGCTACCAAGTGTTTAGTGGAAACTGCGTTTAAAAATAAACTAACACGAAATAATTGAATAGATTATTTTACAACTAAAATTTTATTAAATTTGTGTGTGCAAACATGAAATGCTAGCATTCTATTTAGTTACAGTTCATTGGCGATCCAAGTGTAATGTTTTGATATGATATATACATGTAATATTCAATAATAAAACACATTCTTTTATACACACTTTTATTTCGTACTAGCAAAATACCCGGCGTTGCCCGGGCTTTCTTCATATTCAGTCCTTGCGAATGTGGGAAAAGATCAATTTTATGTAAACCATGGTGTTTAATATTATTTTTAATGTAATTGGTACAAATTTTAATAAAATACTTAATTTTCTTTCATTTTAATTTACAATACATTGCTATTAGAATAAATTTTTCTAATCTTATACACCGCTTCTGACCTCTACCGAATAAATTAGGTACGAGTTTCGCTGCAGCACTACTGGGCTCTGACGGAATATATTAGGAACCACGTGCTCTAAACGAGAGGCGAAAAATGGTCCCGATGCATCTACAAACATATTATTTAAATTATTTATTTCCAGGGCTTGGGTTCTGTTTTTACCAAACTTTGCAAGGCATTGCGACTATCCTGAAGAAGAACCTGTAAAAATTTCATATCTATTCATACGCTACTTTTTGTGGTATCGATGACGGTTTCACGTCATTGAATTCACTTTTATTCGTATAGATTTATATTATCTTATCGAGTACTACGAGTATTATAGTGCTAGAACAATTATTTTTTAACAATTGTATTATGATGTATCTATAATTGATGAAATAGTTTTCAATGCGTTGGTATGGAACTATCCATCATGATGCACGTGCCGTTTTTCATCATTCTGAGAATAAATTTTTTATTTTCACATTTGCAGAATTCTAATTAGATTTTCGGATGCCCGAATCCTCAACCGGCCTAATTCGTCACGTCTAGTTTCTAGCTCGATTCGCCTGAATTCGCCCGAATACACTGAAACACGACCAGGCAAGAGCATAGCATTAATAAAAAGCCGCAGCGGTTTGAAAATGTAAACATACGCCGTTGCACATTGGGGTGGCGGAACCACAGTGTTTACCTACACAGCGACACACTGGTGAGCAGTAACGCTAGCACGCCCAATTGCGCGTGTTATTTACAGGAAAAAAGAAATTCATTTAATTTTTCATTCCACCTCTGTCACTTCTATACAAGTTTGTATTATTATCGAGGGGCTTAACTTCGCAGAGTTAATTGTACGGAAATAAATATATCACTTTTGCAGCGCGCTGATCGATTTTCATTTCATTTGAGTCTCCGGGAGAGCGCTCTTCGCCGCCGGGCGTCGTGTTTGCACAGCGTTTGGCGCCGATGGAGACGTGGGTGGTGGGGCCATGGAGGGAGAAAGTTGTTGGAGGGGTAGGGAGTAGGAGTTGGGTGTAGGGAGGGGAGGAGTGAACACGCGAAAAGTGAGTGGAGGAGGGGGGACCTCGGGTGGGTGGTGAGCGGACGGGGAGCGGGAGGGCAGGTTGGTGGGTGGAAGATGGCGAGCTGGCGAACGAACGGGTTAGTAGGAAGCAGGCGGGCGAGCGGTAAACCTGGAGATGAAGGCGAGACCCAGTTGGCGGGCGGGCGAGCGAGTGGGCGGGCCAGTGGATGAGAATGAAGGGCAGACGGGGTGTGGATGGGAGGAGGGTTGACAAGTGGATGGAGGGGCGAGCGAGTGGGTGGCCCAGCGGATAAGAGAGGACAGACGGACGGAGGATGCGCATGGAAGGATGGGCATGGAGGAAGTGATTGCATGGGCGTGAAGAGAGCCGGCAGGGAGGGGTACTGGTGGACTGTGGGTAAGAGGGTATGCGGGCAGGTGAGTGTGCGGGTGAGTAAATGGGTGGGTGGGTGAGTAGGTGTATGCGCGGGTGGGTGGGTGAGCGTGGGGATGAGCGGGCAGGTAATTGGGTGAGTGGGTGGATGGGTGGGTTAGTGGATGGGTGGCTGAGTGTGTGAATGGGTGAGTGCGTAGGTGAGTGTGTGTGCGCGAGTCAGTGAGTGTCATTGTGTGTGTGAGTGTGCTTGTGAGTGTGTGTATGAGTATATGTGTGTGTAAGAGTGTGTGTGTGTGTGTGTGTGTGAGTGAGTGGGTGAGTGAATGGGTGAGTGAGTGTGTGTGAGTGTGAGTGTGTGTGTGTGTGTGTGTGTGTGTGAGTGTGAGTGTGAGTGGGTGGGTGGGTGAATGGGTGAGCGGGTGGCTGAGTGGGTGAGCGAGTGTGGGTGGATGGGTGAGTGGACATGTGAACGAGGGGCAGGGCGGGCCGTTCTGAGGGTAGGTGTGCAGGTGAGCGAGCTTGTGGGTGAGAGGGCGAGCGAGCCGACTGGAGGGCGAGCTAGCGAACGGGTGGACGGGCGGCGGGCAGAGATCGGACGGACTGATTTTGGGTGGGCGGGCGGAGGATTGTCGACGGACGGAAAGGAGGGCGGAGGGGGCAGGGAGGGAGGAATGAGGAAGTAGACGAGTTTCTGATTGACTTCGCGCACGACGGGTGCTGAGGGAAGGGGAATCCAGCGGGCCGTAGCGAATGGTGGAAAGCTTGGTGGCAGAGGGATTTAAAATGCGATTTGTGCAAGCTGGACTCGGCGAATACAATAGAATCGCGCGTGCATTAAGTGATTGACGTTTTAATGTAGAACGTGAAATGCTGTCAGAAATATGCGAAAATAATGCACTGAAACATAGGATTTAAATAGTCACGAGGATTTCTTACGTGTTTCCTGATATAATGATTATTATGCGTGCTTCCGATATAATGATGATTTTTATGCAACAGATAATTACTGACTCTCTGTTTCTCAGAAGTATTGCTGAAATTTGGAAATTTTAAGAGTTATAAAAACGAACAGTGAAGAGCCAATTATAGAAAAAGTGATACTCCTAAAATTTGCAAAGTGTATCAAGAGAAAATCGGTTCATATATGATTAGATTTATTATCACTTGTAACAAAAAAGAAATCAATGGTTAGTTTTACGATCATTCACACGATAAAAGTGCGTAAATAAGTAGAGTTGAAATATCATTTTTATTTCTTTTATTCATTATTACTTGAAACATTTTTGCAATACTCAATTAGACTAGCATAAAGTTTAAGATCAGACTCGTTAGTTCTAGTTTACATTCTACTGTAGATTTCCTTGAATTCAACCCCTTTGATTAAACACAATTCTAAGTGAAAATATAAAGCAGCGACCCAAGCATTTGAGTCTTTAGGTTTTCAGGTCACTCCATTCTAATTGGGTCTCCTATCTGCTCTCCTTATCCGCAGGGTGTGCATTTCGGAGTGGCGCGGGTCGGACGGGTGCCTAGCTACGCTGCTCGACTGTCGGAGAAGAAGAAGCGAAGCGAAGCGAGCGGCCGCCGCGCTTGTCTTTTTTCCCCTCTGGCAAATTAAAGGCACACAATCGCTCCCGATTCGGGCACCCCGCCGCCGCGCCGACTCAATCTAACGAGGGCGAGCGGGAGATGGAAGGCGGGAGTGTGGGATGGTATGAGATTGGGAAGACGAGGTAGAATAGGTGGGAGGGTGAGAGGGCGGATGGTTCGCTGATGTAAGGGCGGGGAGCGGGTGAGGTAGGAAGATGGGCGAGCAAGTAGAACGACGGATGGTTGTTGTTGGAACGATCGGACGGAGGGTCTGAAAGTGTCGTGCGAAGCGTATGCAGGTAGGCGAGGGTTGCGGCAAAAGAGCGGGCGAGGTATGAATGGAAGAAAGGGCGAGGAGAGGGGATGGCTGATGGCGGGCGGGTGGACGAGCGGGAGGGCAGGCGGGCGGGCGGGAAAGCTAACATACAGGTGGGCGGTCGGTCGGGTGAGCGGACTGTGGGCCGGGTTGGCATATAGGTTCGTGAGGGAGCGGTGAAGGCGATTGGGCGGGCGGGCGGGCGGGCGGCAAGGTGAACAAACGGGCGAGCAGGCGGGCGGACGATGGAGGGGGGCGGGGGGGTCGGACGGTGCGAGGGGGGGGGCGACGGTGGGGGAGCAGGCGGACGGTGGGGGTGGGGCGGACGGACTGTCGGGCTAACGGGCTGGCGGATGGGTTCGTGGGGGAGGCGAGTGGACGGACGGGCAGGCTGATGGATGGGCGGGTGAGCGAACGGGCGGGCGGGCTACCAAGGGGTTGGTTGTATGAGAGGCGGGTGAGAAGCGTGCGTGACGCTTCGGATTGCATCGGCGTTAAGGAGCGTGGAATATGATGCTGCCTTTGGGCACATCGCGGATGTTAATATTTTGCTCTCCGAGCCTTTCGTTCAATTTCTAGACGCAGATTATTTTCCATTGTACCACTTGCGTTAAAAGAAGAATCTCTTAGCGATCATTCACAAAAGCGTACCGTAGAATTGGCTGTTAGGGATGGTTCAGTCAAGACGTAAGATTCAGTGAATTTTGATGTTAAGATATCAAATAAAAAAGTGATTTTTACATGACGTAGGTTTTCATCGTATTACAAGTCACATTTGACTGCTGCGATCTGGTGAGTTTTTGTTGGGTTATTTTCGAATTATAAACTTAGATTAATGAATCTAGCTTACCCTCAAAGAAGTCTATGTTCACAATGAAGTCATTATGTGACTGAGTTTTATTAAATTTAAATCGTAACACGTTATTACTAGTTGTATATATTGCTTCGACGATTGCTTAATTTTATTTCAATAATAATAATAATAATAATAATAATAATAATAATAATAATAATAATAATAATAATAATTTATTTTCCTATTTCTAATACTATTGTAGTAATAATTCCTGTTTCGCGGAATTCAATTTAGTACTCCCTGTTTTGGGTTTTCACACACTATCAGCGTGTGCTTTCGACCAGCAGGCCAGGTCAGATGGCGAACATGCGAGCAACGGCAAGTGCTAATTTGCATACAACACGAAAGTTCTCCTTCCGAAAGGTCATGAATCTATTAAATGCATTTACAACAGAGCGAGCAACCGCCCGGTTGGTCGACAGGCTTAAAGGTTGGAGGGACATGGAAACAGGCGAAGGAGGAAGAAGGCACCGGTTGCGTAAGTGGCCATTCCTCATTTTATACTTAAATATCTTGCACTACCTCTGTAATTATCAACCACTCATTCTCAGTTTATTTTACTCTCAATACATTGTGGTATATCTAGGAACTACCGTAATATTGATTTATATATCCTATTACATTTTAATCTGTCAAAACTCATTGAAAGTCGCAGAAACATCTCGGAGCTCGGTAATTTTTGTAGTTGGGGGTCCGTAAGTGAGGGTTTGTGACTGTGAGAGGTCCTGGGTTAGAACCTCGGCGGTGAAGAATTCTAACAGCTGGTTAAAACACTGCTTAGATAACTCTTCTATAAGGGGTCTGATCGAATTAATTTCCGTGTTTTTCTCCGATAAATTGCAGGTGGATGCCAGAGCAGTACTTAAAACAATGGTCCACAGTCTGAAGCGCGTTGTCTCTTTCCCCCCCCCCCCATTTCTATCTCTACACACATACCTGAGTCTGTTTTACAGAGTAAAGTTTTAGTGCGTTCTCATACAGAAATTAAATGGAAATTAGAGGGAAAATGAGAATCATAAGAAGTGTTTAAAATGATTATAAAGCTTCTATACGACTTTTCATAAGACGCCGGAAGGGGCTCTGCCTAAAAAAAAAAAAAAAAAAAAAAATTAATTGAATTATTCCATTTTATCGTTGATATTTCGATGCCAGTGAGCCTTTCTCTATTTGTATTTAAAAATATAGAAATATTACAAAATTGTATAATTTAGGAAGTCACGCAAAAATATAAATAGCCTCAAAAACCTACAAAAGAGGAAAAATCTTACATTCATTGGGTATCTCTTTCACCATCTGTCATGCTAGTAAAATAAACACACCCGAATATCCTGTAACTTGAACCCGAGACCCTAGGAACAAAATTTCAAGAATCGAATCTCACTAATGAACCGGGATGAAGTCAAAAGCGAGGAGTAAGAAAGTCTGGTAGTGAATGAGACGCTTTTGGCAAATTGTACACTTTCTGTACACAAAAAATCGAACAAGCCAACGTTTTGAGGCACAAATGAAGCAGATTAAATTCAAACTGGACGAAAAGTATCGCGTTAAAGGCCTTTAGGGTCCAGAGGTGGACCATCTTCATTCTCTTATAACTCATCAACGATGTAGAAAAATTCTGGCAGAACGAATATGCGAATATCAGCCCAAAGCCCGACGTGGAGTCTAGCTCTATTGTCGCCAGGGAAACGAAGAGCAAGAGGGGTGAGGGAGAGTGAGGGGAAAGGACAGAGGGTAGCAAGAGAGAGCGGGCGAGGAAGAGAACAAGAGAGAGAGCAAGAGAACAAAAGAGCAATAGAGAGTACGAGAGAATAGGAGAGGGAGAGTAGGAGAAGGAGAGTAGGAGAGGGAGAGGGAGAATTGGAGAGGGAGAGAGCAAGGGCTCAACGACCGGCAAGAGAGCAAGAGCAAGAGAGGGAGAGCAAGAGAAGGAGAGCAAGAGAGGGTGGGCAAGAGAGGGAGAGCAAGAGAAGGTGAGCAAGAGAAGAGAAAGCAAAAGAGAGCGAGAGAGCAAGCGAAATAGTGAGAACAGAAAACGAACGCATTAGAGCGACGACGAGGAGGGGCCAGCAAAAGCGAGCGAGTGAGGGGGCGCGAGCGTCAGGTAGCTAGATTGGCGGAGGCGCGTCGCGAGCAGCGCCGACGTCAGCGCGCCGATAGAGCGCGGGCCAGTCGCCTGTCGCGTGAATATTTCCCGCGAGAGAAAAGCTCCCCTTCAGCATGCGACGGCATTTGGTAGTGACCTCCGCGTTGGGAGCACGCCAGGTCGCGTCAAATGGATGACGGCGGTGGCGAAAAGGAAAAGACCTTGACCCTCCCGGTATAAAAAGCGTACCTAGCTCACTGTGGGAAAACGCTGGCCGTGCGTTGGCCAACTCTGTGACAGTTACATCATTTTCGTGGATCTCTGCGAAATAATCATGAATATTCTTTGCCTAGGTTCAGTTTGTACTTCATAATAAAGTGAAGGGGCTGTTGAAGGAAATATATTTATTATTAAACAATAATATTGCTGATTTGGAGCCAATTTTAATAAAATAATTAGCAATATTGTAATGAAAAGTTTAGCAAAAAATGAAACAGTATAAATACACATATACTTTATCAATTTTCTCAGCATCAGATACGCGTTCGATGTTTTCTCGTAAGAATAATATCTGAGTTTTGGGATATTATATGACAAACCCGTCACATACGTTTGTATGTGACGGGTTTGTCATATAATTCTAAAAACAAAATTCTAAAGACGAAATTGAACATAATGTAAAACAATATTTAACGTTTGGCATTTAACAACATTTATATCTGGCCTTCGAAGAATAAGAGCACATTTACATAGATGGAGAACCCTGCGTGTGAATGTAGCAAACATCAACATAATGTGGACGAACTAATCTTTGTAGTATGCTGGGCAAAAGAGAATAATAGAATTAAAATCAGAAAGTCTAAAATAGCCAACATCAGAGAACAATATATTAAAAACTAAAAAAGAGTAAGTAATTAGTTTTATAAATAGTATTAACTTTGAGAAACTGTGAGACTTAACATCCAAAACAATATATATTGTATTTGTATTTGATATTTTTTAACTCCTTTTTGTAAAATAGTGATGTAAACACAAGCATAATGTAGTATTACAATAACGATAACCGAGCATACAGTAACAATAATGGCAATTAAAAGTTTATGGTCAAAATCGAGACGTCTTATTGGCTGTAGAATATAAAATTGTTATGGCGAAATAGAAATAATTATAAAAAAATTATCAGAATATATTAGATGATAAAATGAGCATTAATTTAATAGAAATAGATAAGTTGAATACGACGTTTTGCCATCTTGCGCTTTAATAGGGATCCGCAAGTGAATCAGTGAATAGATCTTGGAGATCTTAACGTGTGATTGACTTATGTTTGCTTTTATATTCACAACATTGAGCGGAGTTTCACAATAGAGTGCATCGTCTATTTTAAGACTTAAATAACCAAGTAGTTGGAACCATAACTTTCACTTTCATGGACAATCAGTAAATTCTGTATGATGATTTAGGTGATTAAATGGAATACTCGGTGTGTTTACCTTTTGTCTTCCACACCACATTCACCTGATTAAAATAGTTGCCTTACACTGGACTTCAACCGACAAACTTAGCAACGAGCAATTGCTTCCACAACCACCCGCGGTATTCAGTCCGCATTCACCTTTGTGACCTCAATTTCCCGTAGCTTGAAATGAATGATCACATTTTCGTTTGCGTGTTGATAAAGGGTTACATTTAGCCAAGTCGTATCACGTTTTAATGAAACAGCTTAGAGAGTAGGGTCGAGAAGACTAAGGCAAAGCGCAATTCATAAAAAAGCTGTATTACGTATTCTTATTTCTACAAAAAGTAGTAATGTTTGGAATACCCAGAGTAATTATTGCGAAAGAATACGAGATTGCAGGGAGTCGTGTGCGCATCTCAAGCAAATATTTAATTTAATTCTGTGTTTGTTTTATGTTGAAGTTAAACCGCGAGGAGTCTTTGAAGTTTGCACATCGTGCGGTGCAGGTGGTAACGTTGAAATGTGTACTCACTCGCTGTTACATGCTTTCCGTTGTTTAGTTGCTCAGGGGATATATTGTAGAGTATTAAAAGACAGATTTCCTGAAAATCAACACCTTCTTGCAAGCAGAAATTACTGCTTTTAAACTCTTGTACATACTTCTAATTCCAGGAAAACGCGATTCTTTGAATGTAAATTCGCAATGCTCTAATTTTTCAAAGCTTTCTAATATCAATTTCATTCATACTCAGCTTTTAATACATCAATTTCATTTCTTTAAGGAGGTACTAGTAAACATTAAACTGGGAATATATATATATGAAATATTTTTAAACAGAAAATTAATCGTTATCTTATTTCAAGCGTGATGTAAATCATTTATCTGCAATTCTCAAAACCAGTTTTCTCAAAGCTGGAGTTCGTACTAGAGCTCTGCATTATGAGAAGAAACAACCGCCCGAGATCGACCGGCTACCAGCTGCCCTGCAGTGGGCGCTTGAGGGCTTTTCGAAATCGGTCGCTTCCGTTCGACCGCCGAGACCGATTGAGAGCGGCGACCGTTCGCACTCGTTCCTTCACAGAGCGCGCTGCCGCTACCGCAGTCCATTGCCAGGAGACAACGTTCTCTTATGTGAATGAACGCGCCTGCAGATTTTTGATTCATCGTTCAGTCTGCTGACAAATTCTGCCAACCATAACGTTGGAAGTGGGCCTTTTTGCACTATTTATTACAAGACAAACATATTGAAAGTAAATTACATGTTCTCCTCGGTGAATTTCTGTGGCTATTCTTTACTGAATTCTCCAAGATATATAAAAAACATTGCTCTTGAATTATGTAATGTAATTTCCTCATCAATTATTTTAGTTCTTTCTTTCAAAGATTATTGTCAATAAAATTGTTACGCGATTCGATATCAATCATTAATTTTATGAAGAATATGACTAAATGGAATTATTATAAGTTTTTAAATAAACATTCCAATTTATATATGCACAATAAAAGCGGAATTTTAATGACAATAATTTGTAATAAACATTAATTTTTGCTTGTTTATGAAAGTGAATTAAGTTTACTCTTTCTAAATATTCCTCTCCATTTCAATTTCATAATTTCTTCAGGTGCTGCATGGTTTGAACGCTATTGTCTCGCTGCTAATTTTGGTACATGGTTACTTGAATTGAATGTGAGCGGCAAACGTGAAAGGATTGTTTAGTGAGTTTGAGAGACTTCCGAGTTCGCAGAATCCATTAAAAGCGCTGCCGTCGAGCGGCATCGCGTGGTTCCAGGCGCAAGCGCTAGGCGACCCATGGAAACCGACGGCCGTCTCCGCTCGTCCAAAGGCTTCAGGCAGGTTTAATGATCGCCCCGACATTCACAATAGCGGCGAGTACTTCCTTTCCGGTCTTACTTCGAGCGATCGTCTCGTTGAACATTGAGCTTCGGTAGGCTGCTTTTCACAGAATGCGAAGATCTCGTTTCTACCTCTTGATTTCTACATAAGTATTGTGTTTTTCAATGTTTCTTTTATTTTTTAAAACTTTTTGAATAATATTTACACTTGGAGCGGGCCATATAATTTTTTTACTAGATTATGGCACGAAAATCATTAAAATTAACTTAAAATTACTCAAACAAAAATTACGTACTACATTATACATAGAGGAAATGATCCAAACCCGGGCCCCCATTTTTTTCCGAATATTTTTAAAACCAATTTTCCGCACAATGAAATCAAAATATTTGCAATGTTTACTTTAGCTACACAAATGATGCATTGCACTTAAAATTATTGGCCAAGCAGTTTAAGAATAAAATAATGTTTCCATCAAGATTACATTTTGTGGATGTTTCCTAATTTGTTTGTAAAAGTTTCCTAATTTGAGACCCCCGCACAAGTTTTAAGAAATGGGTAAAACTAAATAAAAAAACTGCGAATAGACTGAACTCAATATAGTTTAAAAAAATACAAGTTTAACACCTTATACATCAGACAAAATGTCTTATATGTCTTGTACTACGTAGTCTATATATTTACGTGCATGTATTTGTCACACATATAAGCAACTTTTTCCGCCTCCGCACATTTTACATAAACACAGAGTGACCACATTAGGCACATCACCCGTAGTTCTACTGGGATCGGAAAGTTTACAGCAAAACATGTCCTCTGTGTTTTCTTCACCTGGGAGGGAAGATATCCTTGGTAAAACATTCAATTAGAAAGAGCCAGAGAACATGTGGTTCGATACCTCGCGTATGTGGGATTTTCCTTTTGCTTTTTGTTTAACTTCATAATTTTCCTAAATCTCTCTCTTTTTCAAATTCTCAGGGATTAAGTTCTGAAATTGTCTCTTGGCCTCTTTCTTCTTCCTGCCCTCCCTCGAACTGTTAGGCTTTCGAGTATGCTCTTACTTTTTACTTTCTCTTATGCATACGTTACTTTCTCGTATACGGAGTAATATTCCTAGTATAGAGAGACAGTTATGTAATGCTGCGCGAAAAAACGGCGGATTATCGGCGAAATAAATCATTAGCGTAATTTTCAGTACCCGTACACAAAATTTGAAGGAACAATTTGGAGCCATTTTTCAGAAAATGGCGTTTGAGCGTTTCTGAAAATGCGGAATTTTGAGCTCATTTTAACTGAAAACTGTTGAGTTTTCGAGAAACCTTGTAGGACATTATTTAAAACACATGCATTACACAGAAATACAATAACGTGAAGAAAGTGCCTCTAATGCAAATATTACCGACGTGAGAGACAAAGTGAAAAAAAATTATAATTAAAAAACAACTACAAAAGAATAGAGGCGTTTATGTCATCCCATAGGGTTTGGCACTGTGCCTACCAAAAATTTAATGAAAAAATTTGAAACCGTTTTTGAGAAAAATTTGTTTTTGTAATTTTTTAAAATTGCAAATATTGCACGCAGTGTTGAACGAAAACTACTAACATTATCAAAAAAATCCACATTACGTTTCTGAAAGAACTATTTATGGACAACAAATTTCATTTGAAGGGAAAATCTCTGTCTACAATTTTATAGACAGCGAAAAATTCAAACTTTTGCAATTTTCGAAAATTCAGAGTTAACCGCGAAAATCGGACCTTTGCCACCTTCGTAAGTATATTTTATCATATTCTTACAAGAAATTTAAAGAAAAGATTTGTAGCTGTTTTTGAGAAAATATTGAAAATGTCCGGGAGGCTTCACGTAAAGTACCCCTAAATTTTAAACAATGTTTTTCAAAATTTCAACGCTTCAACTAGAGCTAGATGGACATGGGTTTCTTCAATTTGGAAAAAATCCTACGCATTATTTCGGCGCTAGCAGTGTTCACAGACGGACGTTTTGCTTACAATTAGTTTTCCGGCATCAAGGACCCACAAAGTAGGTATTCTGACTACACGACGTGTTAGAGAATTTTTTCTCTTAATTTAGCTATTGGATTTATCCACTTTCGTGTTTTCACGGCCTGACAATGAGTTTTTTCTGTCGAAAATTACCCTTTTTTTCGCGCAGCATTAGATAACTTTATACAACGTATATTACTCTGTATTATTCTGTACCTTTGTATACTTTTACTTTTTGTATACTTTGTACTGTATATTACTCTGTACCTTTGCGAGGTTCGGGTTAAGTACCAGCGTATTTATATTTCAAATACCAATAACATTTTTAGAAGGTAAATAAAAAAATGCATTGCTCTATATCAATAGCTTGAAATGTCACCTTCAAAATAATGTAATGGTTTGAAGACTTGTCGATGAAGTAGCGAAATCAAGCAACTGAGAATGAACACTTGAAAAAACTTGGCTTTCCACTATTCGCAGAAATGGCCGACCGTCCGGCAACAAGTGAAAATAAAGACACTACCGCTTGACTGGTCCTCGGGTTTGCAAAGAACTATTTTAGTAGGTTTTCAATAGGCAACATCACTCTCTAGAGCTGTAAAATCAGGGGGCTCGTATTTGGAACCGGCCCCAGGTTCGGGTGCTTTCCTCTACAGTTTATATTATAAATTCAGAAACTCTCTTTATTAAAGCGTACGTATATACACACATTAATAGAAATAAAGGAAATTGAATATAGTAGAAGGTAGGGGAAGTTTTGATTAAATTATCTCAAGCCTGCATACGTCACACCAAACTAAGTACATAATGAAACTAAAATTGTTATAATGAACCAAATAGTAAATATGTTCGCTTTAAAAATGATTTTAGTTCTGGCAACTAAACCTTCACATTACTCGTCCATCTCATTTCTTTCTCTTTGTGTTATTTTGTATGTTATTTAGAATTAAAACTATATATATATATATATATATATATATATATATATATATATCACATTCTAAAATTTAACTTTTAACTCGAAGTCCTCTCTATATTCAAGTCATGATTTTTCTCTTTCTTTATTTTCATTACGTAAACGTGAGCGAGGTATTGCCTTTCCTTTGAGTCGCTGTTCCTTTCTTCCCACCTCTGAGACTGTCAGCCGTAGGGCGGCTTCGAAGGAGTCGGCTTCGTTCGATCGGTGTCGTTATTGGAGACTGGCGGAATTTCTGGAGAGAGTTTCCCTACTAATGGACGATTCTGCCGCACTCCAACCTCCAGGCGACGTACACTGAACTATATTTGATCGTTTGACAGATCACAGCAAACGAACGATTGAAAACCTAATAAGTTACGCGGAGCTTTTTTGTCTCTTGGAGAAAAGGAGAGAATAAGACGCTTTGACGTCAGATGTAAGTTTAGTGGAGTTCAGAAAGACGAGGACGTTAAAGTAATCTTTGCTACCTTGGAGATTAAAACTTTATCTTGAATGTGGATTATAAAACGCATCAGACAATAGCTTCTGTTATTATTACCAGACACGAGCGATTTTTTAAATGGCTTATCGAATATCAGTCTTGCGCAGGGACTAAAGTGAGTAAATTGAGAAATTTTTAATTCACGCATAAAAGTTTTAAAAAATGCATCCTTCTCTTCCCGTTAAGTCAGAAATGGCTTATCGCAGCGAATGACGGAAGGTAATTAAGATTGGCGAGGTGGTCGTTTTAATCGGAAAGAAATCTATATATATAAAAGAAAGTCGTGTTAGTTACACTATTTATAACTCAAGAACGGCTGTACCGATTTGGCTGAAAATTGGTGAGCAGGAAGCTTAGAGCCAGGAGACGGACATAGGATACTGTTTATCCCGTTCGACAGCGTTCCTGTGTGAGAACGCAGGTTTTTGCACGTTTTCGCGTGATTTCGCATGTTTTCGCGTAAAGGTACTTAACTCAAGAGTGCAACCTATGCACCAAAATACAGGAACAATAATGAATGATTAATCTACTTAATTTTTTTATTTATATTTTCTAATAAACAATTTGACTTTATAAATTCCAAAATCTGCTTATTTATTGCCTTTAACAGCCGGTCCCTATGATTACAGCTTTGTATTTCTCTCTTAAACAAAAATCAATTTAAAAAAACGCTCTGCTACGTAATAGATTTTTTAATTATCTATTTAATATCAGAGCGTTTTTTTGAAATTCTTCTTTGTTTGAGAGAAAAACACAAATCTGCAATTGCTTTATTATCACGAGTGCAACAAGGATAGTACAGTTTCTCACAGTGAGTGCGACGCGAGAAAAAGATGGGACCGGTTGTTAAGGCGGAACAGAGTTCTCCGGGTCAGCTAGTATTTTTATAAAGCGCAATGTGAAATTAAAGACTTCAGTTATCTCAATACTACATTGCACCAGGATAGTCTCTGTGCAGTGAGTCGAATCAGGGATTCCTAATAAAAATTTCTTTAATGTTGGAACTTGGAAACACGTGAAGGGGACAACACTTCCAGCATCTATTACGATTGTGGTGAGTATGCAATTCACGTTTCCTTTTGTTACAAACGTGCTACCAACATAATGTTCGTTACAGACACTTTCATTATAGCAAGGTGTCACTGCGGAGAGACTTTCCTGGTGCGATATATCTGAAACACGTCTAAAGGACGAACTTTTTTCTTTGTACAGGTATTTGTCTAGATGTAAAGATACTCTCTCGCGTGGATTTCTTATTCAAGTAATTAACAGAATGTTAATAATTCTTGTAATAAAATAAATATTCGACATGAACATTCAACAGACGATGTCTAAACATTGTTAGACCATTGATCTCTTATGAGGTTAGACCATTGATCTCTTATGAGGTTATTAAGGTCGTACACTTGCAGAATATATCTATTTCCAATTAAGACTGACAAGATTATGAGTTCCATGTTTCATTAGAGTTTGTACTATTACAGAAGAATGGTGCCTGAATTACATTTCGTGTCATAGTATTGATGAACTAGTTTGTTTTCCTATTAGTGCATTATATTCTTTTTCATTTTCCTTTATACATGTCACGAGTTGTTTGATGATTCTGAGCCATTATTGTCACAATTGTAGAGTGTAGTGTTATTAACAGAGTAAATGTCTTTATTGCATAACTTTTTTTCTTTTGAGTCGGATACCATATTATATTTTGTGTGTTGGCTCAGAAACTCGTGCATAGATTCTGCGGACTCGAGACATAGTCGGGTAATTCCTTCGACGCTTCACCTACAAGGCAGAGACCTGATCACAACGAAGTTTCTTGAACTACGTATGATGTTCGTGGAAGCGCCTTATTAATTTCCATGCCTCTTCCAAACTCTGTCGGAAGATAGTGGGAGCGAAATTATTCGAGTTTGCTTGAAAATTATAGTTCCAAACGTACAACTTTGAATATTAATGAGTTCTTCATTACTTTCTAAGCTTCGAATACTAGAGGCTGTAATGCCATTTCTCCAGTACATCAGAATGTTCAATCAACAATCCTGGAAGCGACACCTTTTTAGGTGTATATTTGTATATTACATTGCTCATTTCGATTGGAATAATATGTGGACAAAGAATGAAATTGGAAGAAAATCTTTGAATTTCAAAGAATTTTCACAGTATTTACATAATAGCCCATAATGATTTCAAACATTGCGTGTAAGTGCTTACAAACATCTATATTAAAAATGTTAATTTCGTGATATTCAATATGTAACATACAATATGTATTTGAGAAGGAAGTAGTATGTAATTGAGAAGAATATGTCTAATGAACAACTCCGGATAGTATTTAAATTGAAATTTCTTATTAAAATTTAGCACACTCACAATCCGCTACCGAACTTGGAATAATTCTGTGTTCTTAGATCCTTTTTGAAAGTCCCTTTATAAGCATGGACCATATTCTTTTATGGCGTTAACGTTAATGCAGTTACGAAAATGCTGTCAGGTTAATGGGAAACTTCAGCAGGTTCTTAGCTCTTAGTTTAGCATTTTAAGTAACTAAAATATATTTTGTATCATTTGTCGTCCAAGTACGAGTAAGTTTCATACAGATTATCTGAAAAGACACCGACTTCTCGAACAGTTCGCAGCAAATGAATATTTAAGGACTTTCCTCTCGACGCCAACAAAGATGTCTGAAACGAGATAATGAAACTCTGCCAAACGCGCGTCACAGAGCGGGGCATATTTCATGCGTGAGAATGGCTGCATGAGGCGCGAAAGGCCGCCCTCATGCAAATGAGGCGGCGCCGCTGTTGCTCCGAATGCGGAGGCGCTCATAAGCGTCACGGCGCGCGCCAGGGCTTGGATTGCGGAGTTCCGTCCGCTGCCGAGTGTTTCCTCGCCCCGCCCCCGCCACAGCATACGCGTCTGCGCCCGTTTCCGCCTCCACTCTGCAGGCCCTCCCCGCCCCCGCGCCCGCCGCCACCTACACCCTCCACGTTCCCCCGCCCCCTATCCGCTCCAGCGCCCACCCTGGCATTACGGCCTGTCCTGTCTCCACCGCCCTGTCCTCCACACCGCCCCGACATCGCGCCCCAACCCCCGTCTCCGCTCCGGGCGACGGTCTCACTCTCTCTCAAGTGCTACCGCCCGCCTAGGATCGCATTCCGCTCGCCCTTTCACCTCCGGCCCCGCCACCTCCCAGCTAAACCTCTTCACTCCCGCTCATCTCCGCCCCTGCCCTGGGCGGTCGTTCACTGCACACCAACCGCCTGCACCATCCATGTCCACCCTCTCCACTCGGAACGACCTCCGCCCACCCGCCCGCCCACCCGCCCGCCCATCTCGCGCACTCTCGCCCCGTGAAAACCAACCCATCCATCCGCACCTGCTTGCTTGCGCGCAGAAGCTCATCCCACACGTCCGCTCAGATTCATGCGTGCTTGCGCTCACCGCCACTCGCTCGACCTGGGTCTCCCTGACAAACTAGCGGCCTGGATCTCCCTGACAAACTTGTGACAGCGGCCATGGGGGCGGGGTCATGAGAGTGACATTCACAGGAGAGGAGGAGGTCGCTTAGGCGGGCGTGGGGACGCGGAGACAGGCATGTGGGCAGGTGAGTAGCGATCGCGTGGACGGGCGCGTGGGCTGGCGCGTGGGCTGGCGCGTGGGCTGGCGCGTGGGCTGGCGCGTGGGCTGGCGCGTGGGCTGGCGCGAGGGCTGGCACGTGGGCTGGCGCGCGGGGGCCCCGGCGCGTGGGCGGGGGCGTGGGCTGGCGCGTGGGTGGGCGCGTGGGCGAGCGCGTGAGCGTGGGCGGGTGCGTGGGCGGCCGCGTGGGTGTGAGCGTGGGCGGGCGCGTAGGCGAGCGCGCGGGCAGGCGTGCGGGCGGGCGCGTGGGCGGGCGCGTGGGTGAACGCGAGGGTTTACCCGTGGGCGGGCGCGGCGGTGGGTAGGCACGGGGTGGGGTGGGGCGAGAATGCAGAGTACCTATGTGTGTCGTTCTCTTCGTCGCGCGAGCACGCTCCGCTTGCTGTGGCTTACGGGGCAGGTAAATGTCTCCTCCCTTTCCACTTTCCCAACGTTCGCATCTCAGTCGACAAATATGCTTTGCCCGCACACGCCCACCCAAATGCCTGCATGTTAGTAATGCAACTTGTCTCTTGTTTGAAAGCATTTTGAACAAGAGACGTTTAATTTTCAAGTTCATATCTTTAATTTTCGTGATCCATTATAATTATTGCTATACCAATTTAAGTTTTGTACTTTCTCCATCCATTAATTTCGTTTTCTATTTCAATACTATTTTAACAATGCCATTTGAATCCTCGTAACTTCGAACCACTTTTATATAATCCATTCTTGAGTATTGCGTAGCGTTTTTGTTTCAAAGAAAAGTACCACATAAATGGAAACTGAAATGGTAGAATTAGGTACACTTTTGAAAATGTGTATTTCCATTCGGTTTTCTTTCAATAACGCCTGTGTGGCAGAAATACATACAATAATGTCAGGGATACAAAAAATCATTAATATATCAACAACAAATAACGCCAGGGCGCGAATAATCCTCCAAGAATACTGCTGCAGTACATTGTTTTTATATTAAAAAATGTTTCGCGCAGCCGCCTGAAATAAAAGTGAGTGCTTCTGTTCGCGTACTAACTGTGATTTTCGCAAAGCCTCTCCATGTATTTTCACCACGTTTGCTCCTCTCTGTCCGCTGCTCTGTGCCGTGCTGCCCTGAGCCCCAGCGGGCGCAAGGCCCCTGACCGCAACTGTCCATAGAGTTGTGTTGCGTTGACGGGACCTCTGGCAGAGGCCACCTAGTGGTGTAAAACCCAAGCAAGCAGGTTACGAGAAAGGCATATTGCATCTTGTTCGTTAAGTATATTAATATATTACAAGATTCTATTATAGCGTGACCATCATCCACGGAATTAATTTTTGCAAGTATTGAAAACGGACCTCTGACATTGCCTATTACAACTGACGTTAGTGAAATAAGTAATTCTTTCGGAATGATTAGTTTTCGACATTAGCTCGATAGCTAAGTCGAATTCAGCCGCTGTCTGGAGGAGAATTCTAGCAGCCCGCTGCTCTGCTCTGATCGATAGTTTTCCTTGGTTACTTCAATCAATACCAGGCGAATGCCGAAGCAGTACCCTCACAAACGGGCCACGGACCGCGCGCGATCTTTCCTTTCCCTTCCTTGCCCTAACCTCACACTTTACTGACACACGCTCACACTTACATTCACACTTACATTACACACACCACACATGCCGATCGGGAGCTTAAAGCTTGTCCCTGGGGCGGTGCCCTGCTGGTGGGGGATACTTGGTTAGGGAAAACCCCGCTAGTTGACGATAAGTCGGCGCCGGATCTCACCATCCAGCGAGGAAAGATCACCGCTTCCTCACGCGGAAAAGCTGTACTACACGTACGGGACCTTTGCTTTTGACTCTCCTGGAATCTCCTATAAAATCATAATCGGAATTATTCATGACGTATCCACCACATTGTCCTAGCAATTATTTTTGTTTCCATTTCCATTTATGAGCATTGAAAATTAGTATTTTCGGCCTTGATAAACATGCTTTGTAGCGTGATCCCTGCAAGGAGTAGCGCTCATTGCTGCTCTCCACCGTCTCTCGCCCCGTGCTGCTAGTGGTCTCGGCCGCCTGCGGTGCCGCATGCGTTGGCAGGAGGCTGTGACCACAAACAGCTGCAGGCGGCCCAGGGACAGGGCTGGACAGCGGGAGCCTGAAACGCCCGCCAAAATGTGGGTGCTCCATACGGAATATTGGTCAACAAAATAACAACATTGCTGAATCATTGCTGCTCTATTTCCTAACATAAAACATCCAAATTTTGTGCGCACTTCAGCTATCCTCCAACTTTTCACTATATTCAACTTCTCAACCACCTTAAATATTTACCTATCATCTGTTTTTGCACTACATATTTCACGTTTGTAAAACCTTTTTTTATTCACAAAATTCACATTCATGTTTTTACACTTTGGTCAGTATGGAAATCAACATAGCGTTTGGACTCGCCAGTTGCTACTTGTACATAATTGTAAATAATTCTTTGTACTGTAAATATTGATATAATGTAGTATTAAATAACATTATTATTTTTAATATTGTTATAAACAGCCTCTTACCCACACCATTCCGGTTCCTCAAGAATATCAATGGGGGTATATTTATATTTCTGGAAGATAATGTTAAACAATTGTCAGTTTTGAAGGTACCCACCTCCATCCGATGGTATGACGATTAGTATGAGTATATTGGTTTCCAAAATCCCCGTTACCCATGTTCTTTCCCAGGGGGGTTATAAAATGCGAATGGTGCAATGATTTTTATTTTTTACTGTTAATAAATGTAGTATATAACT